>CAUYPK010137936.1:0-20080 GCA_963574355.1 Loris lydekkerianus
CTTTTTTTTTTTTTTTAAACAAGGGTACATGTGAAACTTAGTAAATGTAGAATATAAATGTCTTAACACAATAACTAAGAAAATGCCAGGAAGGCTATGTTAACCAGTGTGATGAAAATGTGTCAAACGGTCTATAAAACCAGTATATGGTGCCCCATGATCACATTAATGTACACAGCTATGATTGAATAAGAAAAAAAATTAATTAATTTAAAAAAAATAAAAAAAAATTATGCCCTCATAGGTCTCATCTGTGGCTCAATGGAATAAGGCGCCGGCCCCATATGCTGGAGGTGGTGGGTTCAAACCCAGCCCCAGCCAAAAACTGCAAAAAAGAAAAAAAAAATTATACCCTCATACTAATTTGAAATTTAAGAAAAGTCTTCAAGGGAAGGCTGGCTGCCTTACCTGTCTCCACCTTATTCCTTCAAGAATCATTGTACGTGAACACTGCCTCCCTAATTAGGAGTTGATTTTTTATTTTTTCAAAGTTAAAGGCTACTTTTTCTTAAAGCTAAGAACAGCCTTAGCTCCCTGGACATTTGCTCTTTCTCTCTGACTTCCTCTCCTGGAATAAGGGAGATAAAAAGATGTCAAAGCTGGGACAACCTGGTCAAACTTCCACCTCTTGTGCTGGAGAAGGTAGGCACAGGCACTCCCACTGTGTCTTGTCAACCAAATCATGAAGCACGCTGAAATTCAATTCAGTCATAATGGAGAACTGTATGATGACTGTAGAGGAAGTGAATCATTTAGAAATCAGCAAAGATCTACTGAAGAACTTTTGGGGAACTTTCAAGTAAACATGTTAGGTGAAAAGGATAATATGCTAATACATTTCTGGGAAAATTGTGAATTACCCATTATAGTCTATGGGCAGATGATTCTGCATAAGCATGCATTTTGCTACATCTGTGCTATTTTACGTGGAAAGGAGGGAGATAAGATGTTTCCAGGCTGTAGTAATCCTGTGGAGCAGATTGAGAAGCATACACAAGGTTCTTTCTTACATGTAGTGTTGTTCAGGGTGCAAGAGAACATATTTATCTCAAAGAAAGTTATAGGCGCATATCAACCATTTCCACATGAGAGCTGAAAATCATGTTGCTTGTGCCTAGCTTTAAAATGTTCATCCTTTGTAATGTTCCACCACCAACTGAAATCAGTAATCATTTTATAATGCAGGCAGACAAGCATAATATGAAGCATATTCCAAAGCAGCATGTGATGCGACTGCTACCTCCTTTGCAACATGTGTTGCAAGGAGCCTCATCATTAGCTACATGAGGATATTCCTGTTCCTCCATCAAAATTAATTTTCCATGGCTTTACCTCCACCACCTCTTTCAGTGAGTCAAGGAAAACTTTCCATTACAACAAGAAAATGTGTCAATTTGGTCAGGTGCGGTGGCTCATGCCTGTAATCCTAGCTCTCTGGGAGGCTGAGGCAGGTGGATTGCTTGAGCTGACGAGTTGGAGACGAGCCTGAGCAAAAAGCAAGAAACCATCTCTACTAAAAATAGAAAAAACTAAGGCAAGAGGATCACTTGAGCCCAAAAGTTATACGTTGCTGTGAGTTATGACAACACCATGGCACTCTACCCAGGGCAACAGATTGAGACTTTGCCTCAAAAAGAAAAAAAGAAGAAAGAAAATGTTTCAATTTATTAACTGTACCTATTCAGGATGACTCAAATTTAGGTGTTTGAGAACCACCTTCCTACTCCACATCTGTTCAGAATTAATCAGTTATATTGAACCCTCACCATATTATGCCTCCACAGAAACATTCTACACCATACCACCAGTAAACCACATAAATGCGATATCTTCCTCAGGATATACATACTTCTTATATGGCTCATAGACAAGCTTCAAGTTCACCAGTGACCTATACTCCATCACCCCCTCTATTGGCATATTATTGTCCAGATGCCACCTTATATAAAAAACTTTCCTCTAGGACCTGCCTAACCTCTACATAAAGCTACCTTTAGGTTTCAACTAGAAGCAATAAAACTGGTTATAAGAAAAGTTAAGGGGAAGAGAGGGTACAGTGGCACATACCTGTAATCCCAGCTAGTCAAGAGGTTGAGGCAGTGGCATCATTTGAGCCCAGGAATTCAAATCTAGCCTAGGCAACACAGTGAGACACCCCCCCCCCCCAAATCGGTAAAATAAATTAAAAAGTTAAGAGGGAAAAAAAATCAGGAAAAATTTTAAAAGTACACTCATCTTGTAATACTTCCACACTTTCAGCAAAGAGGAAGATAAATGCTATAAAGATGCTTGACTATATAGACTTGTATAAGATCTTAAAGAAATAAATTTTCTGTTCCATCAAGGCATGTAGTTATTAACCCTACAGTTATTTTGACTTCACTACCATCATCTACAGGTTTTATTTTTCTGTAGTTGATCTATGTTTCCTTTTCTTCTATGGGTTGGGCGGGCCTAATTTTTTGTGTACTTTTACTTACGAAGGAGTCATAAGTGTTATGAAGTCAGGGGATTCCAAAAGGGTTTGGGGACTCTCTTCTTTTCTCTAGTCTTTTACAGGAAAACTTAGAGAAATTACTTCTACTAGGGGGTCCAGAATTATTTAAAATGTAAATGGCTTGCTTATAGTCTTAGAAACTAAAGAGCAATGCAAAGCTAATATTTTTGCTTCATAGGTCCTAAAGGCCTTCCTAGACACATTGCAATATTGCCAAACTGAAGAAAAGTATTTGGGGTAATCGGTGTTAACTAAAGACTGCAAAGTATTATATTCTAGAAGTCAGCCAATTATGCAAATAAAAGGTCCTCCTACAGGAAAAACACTATGGAAACAATTTGGGGAACTAGTAGGTTATTATGGACACTCAATACCAACTTGCTCAGAATAGGCAAAACGCTGACAATGCAATTGTATAATAATTCTCCAGATCCTATTATTTGATCTTAATCTCAAAAGGCATTTGAACAATTTAAATTGGCTAATAGTCTTACCCCCAGCTTTAGGGATTCCAGTTCTAAAAAATAAAAATAAACTTTCTTTTTTTCCAAAAATGAAGGCCCTGCTAATGGAATTTTAACTCTGAATTAAGGATTAGACTATAGACGATCTGGATGCTATGGCACTAGGAATACACGGATGCCTCTGAGCTATCATTGCAGCCTCTGTACTTACGAAAAGACTCAAATTCTTACATTGGGCCACTTGATTTATTTGGATATTCCACATATACAGACAGTTATTTTATAAGTGCATAAAATTCAGCATTTGTTGGCATACCAGATTGGCTATGAAAAAACATTATCCAATCCTATTGTTGTGCTTGGGAAATGTAATTTCCTAGACCCTGCTACTCTTTTTTCAAAACTTAAACAGATGATCATGACTATACAATGGTCACAAAAATGTTATGCCCCAATATGATACTATTTTTCAAAATGCAGATTTTATGATATTTACTGAAGGGTCACATACTTAGGATACAAGTGGCCAGCATATGGCGTCCTATGCTGTGGTGAGTGATCATGAAACCATGGAAGTTTATGTTTTATCCAGGACTAAGGTGTCATAGGCAGATAAGTAGTAATAGTAACTAGACCTAAAATTTTTGATTCTGGACTTAGAGTGTATACATATACACACACATACGCACACCCCTCCATATGAAAAATATATTTGGTATATGCCAAGCAATGAGAAAAAATTGAAAAAATAAGGGATTCTTCAATGGGGAATAAAACATTTCATAGATAATTGAGAGATGATTTTTTAGAGGTTTTAACAACTGCCTACTCATATCAGTAATCCATTGTAGACATCACACAGAGAAGAGTAACAAAATTTCTAAATGCAATGATTTTGCTGACAGCTACAAAAACTACTGTTAAAACATGGCAGATGCTGAGGGGGACAAAGATGGCAACTGCGTAACAGCTTCTTTGCAAATGGGTGCTGTGATATTGGGGAGGGAAGACTACAGGCATCTCTGGCTTGTGGGCTCTGCCCAGAAACATCCCTTTGGGGATTCAGGGAGGCAGTGAGAGACTTCTGGACCCCAGAAGGAGGACAAAAGCAGTGGAGAAGTGGCAAATGATTGTGTATGGTTGGAGGCTGCTGCAGCTCTAATTACAATTACAGCAAGATTACAGATAGGGAAGGCCTTCCCTGTGGGTTGTTTGGGGTTTTTTTGGACTTGAGCACTCAGTTGAATTACTTGGGGGATAGTGTGGGTGACTTTAAGTGTTTTCCAGGGTGTGGGACTGAGCCTCTGGGTCAGAACTGAGCTAACATTGTTTGGCTGCAGGCTGCTCACAGCCACTGTGGGAGAACTGCTCTGCAGATTCCACCCTCAGGGTCCCAGAGCTAGGCCTGGGCTGGAAGACCTTGGGCAAGTGATCTAGTGACTGTGAGCGGTGCCAAAGGCTGCGACTGAGACACTGGGGAAGAGCAAAGCATTCAGGGTTTAGCAATAGGAGGGCTGCCTAGCAGTCTCGGCCCTCAAGGGCATAGACTGAGGCCAGTTTTGACACACCAGATAAGCAGGCAGCCACTTGAGGAGAGATTCCAGCAACAAGTGCTTTCCTGGGAAAGCTTCTGCTTAGCCAAGGTTAATGGCTTAATGTGTCTTTTAAGGGGGCTGATTCACGCTCTCAACTCTGTGGGGCTTGAGGGAAAAGAAGTCAGCAGAGGCTTCCACTCTCCATCTTGTACAGCTGTATAAGCATTGTGATTTTCATCTCATATCCCAGATCACCTGTTGCCCAGATAACATCCAGCAAGATATATATGCTGCCTTTAATTTCTTAAAAATAGATTTTATTAAGTCTTTTGTACATAGATCATAAATACATTTATACCAATTTCAGTGTGTTGATTCCTTATACAAATTGGAGTGCTTACATCATACTAATCAGCATAGCTTTCACCTAATTTACCCAATTATAGCATTAGGACATTTGTGTTCTACACATGATAGAACCAACTTGTACTTGCAATGTGCTCCATAGTTGTGGTCCCCCTACTATCCCCTATTATCCCTCCCATCCCCTTCCAATCCCTCTCCCTCCCCTTCCCTCCTTCGTCCTAGGCTACAGGTGTGTTTCATTTTTCATATGCAAGTGTGACTTATTATAGATTGGTTTCACAGTAGTACTGAGTACATTGGATACTTTTTTCCATTCCTAAGATACTTTACTAAGAAGAATATTTTCCATCTCCATCCATGTAAACATAAAGGATGGAAAGTCTCCTTTTTTACTGCTGCATAGTATTCCATGGTATAGATATACCACTATTTATTAATCCATTAATGGGTTGATGGGGACTTGGGCTTCTTTTTTATTTCAACATTTCCCCCCTAGATTTTTCTTTTTTTTTTCTTTCTTCATTTTACTAGTTTAAATATAATTTTATATTGTAGCCTTCATTAATGATAAGAACTTCATTTTTGCTAGTATTTGCAACTGCTCAAGCTGACAAAGAGCTTCTTACCTCAAGGGAAGCATTCAACCCAGCACCCCCGGAGGTTGGGGGTTTTTAAGGTTTGGATCAAAGTACCCTAATGTACACCTTTATTACTCCTGTCTCCCACTTACTGTGCTCTCTTCTATTTGTCAAATTCCATTTTACACACCCCCTTAAATCTTTTTTTCATTTCTGGCTCTTCAATTTTCTCATCCTTTTAAGTCCTGTACCAAAAGGATTCATCGAAACCTTAGGCCAGAGGCATGGTAACTTAAAGAGCAAGAGCAAGTGAAAGGAAAATTAGGGCAAGAAAATAGTTAAAAGAAAACACACATGAGGAAGAATCAGAAGAAAAATCCTGGCAACACAAAAAACATGTCCAGAGAAACCCCCCTACCAAGGAACCATGAGGTAGCTACTAAAGAGGATTCCACCTATAAAGAAATGTTAGAAATCACACAAGGGAAATTTAAAATACAGATAACCAAAACAATGAAGGCTATTGCTGAGAAAGTGGAAAATAACCAAAAATCAATTAAGGAAATTGCTGAGAAAGTGGAAAATAAACAAAGGAAATTCAAAAACAGAACCAAGTAAGATATGAATGATATGAAGAATATAGAAAGTATATAGCAGAGCTGAAGGAATTGAAACAGTCAATTAGGGGGCTTAAAGATATAATAGAAAGTATCAACAATAGATTAGACTATGCAGAGAAAATAATCTCAGAGGTAGAGGACAAAGCTCTTGAGATAACTCAGATAGTTAAAGAAGCAGAAAAGAAGAGAGAAAGCAGAAAGTTCACTGACAGAACTATGAAACGTTATAAACCATTCAAACATATGAGTTAGTCTGAGGTCTGGTAGCATGATTCCTCCTTTTTTTTTTATTTCTGGGTAATGCCTTGGCTATTCAAGGTTTTTTTCTGATCCCATATAAAATGAAGTATTATTTTTTCAAGATCTTTAAAGTATGACAGTGGAACTTTAATAGGGATTGCATTAAAATTGTATATTGCTTTGGGTAGCATGAACATTTTAAAAATGTTGATTCTTCTTAGCCATGAGCATGGTATGTTTTTCCATTTGTTAACATTTTCAGCTCTTTCTTTTCTTAGAGTTTCATAGTTCTCTTTATAGAGATCTTTCATGTCCTTTGTTAGATAAACTCCCAGATATTTTAAAAAAGGGAACATTTTTACACTGCTGGTGGGAATGCAAATTAATACATTCCTTTTGGAAAGATGTTTGGAGAACACTTAGAGATCTAAAAATAGATCTGCCATTCAATCCTATAATTTCTCTACTAGGTATATACCCTAGGTATATACCAAAAATCACATTATAACAAAGATATTTGTACCAGAATGTTCATTGCAGCCCAACTCACAATTGCTAAGTCATGAAAAAAGCCCAAGTGCCCATCGATCCACGAATGGATTAATAAATTGTGGTATATGTACACCATGGAACATTATGCAGCCTTAAAGAAAGATGGAGACATTACCTCTTTCATGTTTACATGGATGGAGCTGGAACATATTCTTCTTAGTAAAGTATTTCAAGAATGGAAGAAAAAGTATCCAATGTACTCACCCCTACTATGAAACTAATGTATGGCTTTCATATGAAAGCTATACCCCAGTTATAACCTAAGAATAGGGGAAAAGGGTGAGGGAGGGGAGGGAGGGGGGAGGATGGGTGGAGGGAGAGTGATTGATGGAATTAAATGTCTTAACACAATAACTAAGAAAATGCCAGGAAGGCTATGTGAACCAGTGTGATGAAAATGTGTCAAACGGTCTATAAAACCAGTTTATGGTGCCCCATGATCACATTAATGTACACAGCTATGATTTAATAAAAAAAATAAAATAAAATATGAATTATAGGTGTCCCAGAAGGGGAAGAAGAATGCACCAGAGGAATGTAAGCCATACTAGAGAATATTATAAATGAAAATTTCCCAAATATCACCAAAGATTCTGACACATTCCTTTCAGAGGACCTCAGGTCGCCTCAACTCAAACAGAACTTCTCCAAGACATTGTGATGAACCTGTCAAAAGCCAAGACAAAATAAAAGATTTTGCAAGCTGCCAGGAGTAAGCGCCAATTGACCTACAGGGGCAAATCCATCAGGGTGACTGCAGAGTTATCTAATGAAACTTTACAAGCCAGAAGACAATGGTCATGCACCTTTAATCTACTTAAAACAATTTCAGTCCAGAATTCTATATCCTGCTAAGCTAAGCTTTAAAATTGATGGAGAAATTAAACCTTTTACTGATATGCAAACATTGAGGGAATTTGCTACAACACTACCAGCTCTACAGGAAATACACATTGACCATCACAATGGACCACCAGCAAAGTAAGCACCCAGAAATTAAAGGACGAAACCTAGCTTACACAATGATATAAAAGATAAGAGTAAGCAATGGACTTCCATAAAATAAGATGAATAGAATGCTGCCCCACTTATTATCTCAATAAATGTTAATGGCTTGAATCCCCACTGAAGAGGCACAGATTGGCTAATTGTATTAAAAAACAAAAGCCATCTATTTGCTGTCTGCAGGAAACACACCTTGCCTCAAAAGACAAACCAAAACTTAGAGTTAAAGATTGGAAGACAATTTTTCAGGCAAACGGAATTCAGAAGAAAAGAATTCAAAAGAAAAAGATTTTCAGTACATGTGGATTTAAAGCAACTAAAGTAAAAAAAAAAAAAAAAAAAAAAAAAACAATGATGGACACTTGATATTGGTCAAGGGAAAAATACAACAAGAAGACATTTCAATACTAAATATTTATGCACCCAAGTTAAATGCTCCCAGATCCTTAAAACAGACCTTACTTAGTCTGAGAAATATGATATCCTATAACACCATAACAGGGGACTTTAACACTCAAAGCTGGACAGATCCTCTAAACAGAAATTAAACAAAGGTATAAGGGACATAAATGAGACCCTACAGCAACTGTGCTTGATAGATGTGTATACAACACTCCATCCCAAAACTAAAGAATATATATTCTTCTCATCGCCCAATGGGACTATCTCCAAAATTGATCATATCCTAAGACACAAAAAAAAACCTCAACAGAATCAAAAGAATTGAAATTTTACCTTTCATCTTCTCAGACCAAAAGGCATTAAAGATGGAACTCAACTCCAACAAAAACATTCAACCCCAAACAAAGGCATGGAAATTAAAAAACCTTACACTGAATGTCAGTTGGGTGCAGAAAGAGGAAATCATTAACTTTCTTGATCATAAGTACAATGAAGACACAAGCTACCAAAACCTGTGGGATATGGCAAAAGCAGTCCTGAGAGGAAAATTTATCGCTTTAGATGCCTATGTCCAAAAACAGAAAGAGAGTGCACCAACCAACTCACAAGCCATCTTATAGAACTGGAAAAAGAAGAACAATTGAAGCCTACACCCAACAGAAAAAAGAAAAAAAAAGAAATATTCAAAATTAAATCAGAGATTAATGAAATTGAAAACAAAAAAAAAAAAATCATTCAGAAAATTAATGAAACATGAGGAGGGGTAAGATGGCCAACTAGAGCCAGCTTTCAACAGAAGCTCCCACTGACAGGGAGACATAATAGCCAGAAAGAAACAAACTAAAGGTTGAGAGCTATGATGAGAGAGAAGATTGTTAACCACACGCCATCCCTCTGCTGAGGCAAGCTGTGACTCCAAGGAAGCAAATTCCAGGTACAAAACACATCCAAAGAGGATGAGAGCCCATCCCCTACCCCAAAAGAATGGCTTGTTATGAGATCTGTACAAGCAAACAGTGAACTAAAGACCTCTTGTCTCACCCCACAGTAGATAGTCACTGGAGGCTGGGACTCCTTTTCCAGAGAGACCCTGCTGTGAGGCTGGGCATTCTCTTGTCCAGCATGAAAGTTTAACAAATATTTTCCCTGCCATTTTGAACTCCAAGTCGACCCTTCCCCCATCACCTGGCAGTCTAGAAGCCTCACCCCTGTAGCAACTGGAAGGTCCACAGTTCTTTGCTAGGACCAGACATTGCATGGGCCTCAGCTGTGCAGCTGTACTAAAACAGTGAATCCAGTACCAGTTCAGAAAGGCACAAGGGATAGGGCATCTGGCCTGGCTCTGAAAAAGTATAAATCTCTGGTGGGCAGAAGTACAGGATGCCACAAAGTAAGCAGATGCTCAGGAACCCACGTGGAGGCACCTCCCATGCAGCATCAGTGATAGTAAAGCAATCCCACTAGGGTCAAATTTTGGAGAGACACTTCCCCAATTCTGTGGACTACCAGAAGGAGCCAGACCTCACCCTTCAGGGGTACCAGAGGAGCAATGTGGCTGGGCAGAGGCATGGTCTCTGAGGGAGAAAGACATTTGCTGCTTTGTTAACCTCTGGTTTGGAAAAAACTCAGGAGAAACAATCCACAGGTTCCATTGAGCACTTGAGATAGTCAGGCTTAAGCTCTCCCTGCCAGCTGGTGGCAGAGTGTAGCAACCTGGCCAAGGAGGCATTGACTCCTCTTTGACTCTGGCAATTGCAAATCCCTGGCACATTTGCTCATCTGAGGGAACTGGGCCACAGCCCCACAGGGTTACCAGTGATTGGGTGTAATGGAGGTGCAAGGTAGGGAAGGAGGCACCAGCTACCCTGGACTAAATATTTTGCTGGGTGAGCTTTTCTGACTCCATGGAGCACCAGAACAAGTCACACTGCAGCTACCAGTGGATCCCTGATCTCTAGTTGCTGGAGTCCTTTTGAACTCTCCCACTTGATCCCCCTTTGTCCAAATAATTGGTTTGGAACTCTTGACCTGGGCCTGTCACCCGGGGACCCTCCAAGGTTGTACTGTAGTGAGAGGATCTGATTCTCCTCTTCTAGTTGTTGCCCATGGGGGGGGGGTGAGGTGTCTTAGTTTCTTATATTTCTCCACAGCTAAAACACCAGTCCAAAGCCACTGATTCACTAGGATTGGACAGAGACTAGCTGAATGTAAGACAGAGCCACCTAGTCCCATCACACCAAGCAGGTCCCCAGAGTCTCAGGCTGCAGAACTGAAAGGGACCTTTGTACAGCTGTAGGGGAAAAGCCACAGTCACCAGTCCCAGATCTTTGGTAAAGGGCTAGTTAACTACAACTCCAGGAGCCCTCAATCTAATTTCAAACCTTATTAGCTTCTCTGGCCAAATGGTAAAAAATAATCATGGAATGGAACCAGCAGAAAAACTCTGGAAATATGAATAATCAGAGTAGATCTTTACCAAGAAATGATAAAGGAGACACAACAGAAGATCCCATTAATAAACAAATGGCTGAGATGTCAGAAATCAAGTTCACAATTTGGAAGGCAAATAAGATTAACAGAGTGGAAGTAAAGATGGAATGAGAAATTCAAAGAGTATTTTAAATTTGTCTCAAGAAGTCAATGAATTCAAAGACAAAATCTCCAAAGATTTACTCTCAGTGACACAAGAAATTTCAGCCCTGAGACATCTGAGAAATACAGTAGAATCCCTTGATAACAGAATGGACCAGACAGAAGAAAGGATCTCTGACATTGAAGACAAAGCTTTTGTATGCCCTCAAATGCTCAAAGAGAAAGATAAGCAGAGAGCAAAAAAGATCACTCCCTGAGAGAGTTATGGGACTAACTCCAAAAGAGCAAACATTCATCTTATCGGAATTCCTGAAGGAGAAAATGATGTTCCTAAAGGCACAAATGCTCTACTACAAGATATAATCGAGGAGAATATCCCAAGCATGGCAAGAGATACTGAAATTCAGATAGCAGACCATTTCAGAACCCCAGCACAACTCAATCCAAATAAAGCATCTCTTAGACACATTGGAATTAACTTTGCCAAAGTTAATATGAAGGAGAAAGTCTTGCAAGCAGCCAGATGTAAGAAAATTATAACCTAAAAGGGGAAGAATATTTGAATGATTGCAAATCTCTCAGCTGACATATTTCAAGCCAGAAGAGGACAGTAATTGAACTTCAATTGCCTATAAGAAACAACTTTCAGCTCAGTATCCTGTATCCAGCTAAACTGAGTTTCATTTGTGATGGAGAAATCAAATACTTTACTGACATACATGTGTTGAAGAAACTTGCCATAATTAAACCAGCTCTTCAGGATATTCTCAGACAAATCCTCCACAAAGACCAGCACAATGCTCTACCACCAAAGTAAACTCACTCAGAAATGTTTGATCAAAATTCAACTTCCACAGTGGCAATAGGATTAAAATGTCCACTGGATGTTTGAAAAACTTGACACTCAAAATACTACCAGGCTTATCAATTCTCTCAATTAATGTAAATGGTTTAAATTGTCCTCAAAAGAGGCTCTGGTTGGCTGACTGGACACCTAAATTCAGACCAGATATCTGATGCATACAGAAATCTCACCATACCTTAAAAGATAAATATACACTCAGGGTATAGGGATGGACATCTATAATTCAGGCAAATGGAAATAAGAAACAAGCAAGGCTTGCAATTTTATTTGCAAATACAATAGGCTTTAAACCAACAAAGGTGAAAAAAAATAAGGATGGTCACTTCATATTTGTTAAGGATAATACTCAACATGATGAGATTTCAATTATTAACATTTATGTGCTCAACCAGAATGTTCTTCAATATATAAGGGAGACCCTAACAGACATGAACAATTTGGTATCTTCCTGCACCATAATAGTCAGAGATTTTAACACCCCTTTGGCAGTGTTGGACAGATCCTCTATATGAACTAAACAAAGAAGTTTTAGACTTAAACTGGACCCTACAACAAATGGACTTAAGAGACATCTACAGAACATTTCATCCTAACAAAACTTAATACACATTCTTCTTCATCAGCCTATCCTCCAAAATTGATCTTAGGTCACAAGTCTAACCTCAGCAAATAGAAAAGAATAAAAATTATTCCTTGTATTTTCACAGATAGTCATGGAATAAAAGTTGAACTCCACAATGTCAGGAATCTTCATACTCATACAAAGATAGGGAAACTAAAAAATCTTGTGCTGAATGATAGCTGGGTCATATATAAGATTAAGAAGGAAATTACAAAATTTTTAGAACAAAATGATAATGAAGACACAAATTATCAAAATCTGTGGGATACTGCAAAGGCAATTCTATGAGGAAAATTTATACTGTTACAAGCTTTCATTAGGAGAACAGAAAGAGAGGACATCAACGACTTAATGGGACATCTCAAGCAACTGGAAAATAAAGAACATTCCAACCTCAAACACAGCAGAAGAAAAATAATAACCAAAAATACTCCATTTTTTATGGAAACAGAAAAAACCTCAAATAACCAAGAAATAAAAACAAATCAGAAGGAATCACACTACCAGATGTCAGACAATACTATAAATCTATAGTGATCAAAACAGCATGGTATGGCACAAAAATAGAAAGGTAGAGGTATGGAACACAATAGATAACCAAGAGATGAACCCAGATAGTCATCACCATTTGATCTTTGATAAGCCTATCAAAAACACAAATTTGGGGAAAGATTTTCTATTTAATAAATGGTGTTGGGTGAATTGGCTGGCGACTTGTAGAAGACTGAAACTAGACCCACACCTGTCACCATTAATAAAAATTAACTCTCACTGGATAAAAGATTTAAACTTAAGACATGACACTATGAAAATTCTAGGAGAGAGTACAGGGGAAACACTTGAAATTGGCCTGGAAGAATACTTTATGAGGAGGACCTCCCCCCAGGCAATTGAAGCAACACCAAATATACATTACTGGGATACAATGAAAGTAAAATACTTCTCCAAAACCAAGAACACAGTAAATAAAGCAAGCAGACAGCTCTCAGAATGGGAGAACATATTTTCAGGTTGTTTCTGACAAAGGTTTGATAACCAGAATCCACAGAGAACTCAAACTTATTAATAATAAAAAAAAACAATTGATCCCATTTGTTGTGGGCAAGAGACTTGAACAGAAGCTTCTCTGAAGACGACAGACACATTGCCTACAGATATATGAAAAAATACTCATCATCTTTAATCATCAGAGAAGTGCAAATCAAAACTACTTTGTGATATCATCTACCTCCAGTAAGAGTAGCCACATAACAAAATCCCAAAACTACAGACGTTGGCGTGGATGTGGAGAAAAGTGAACCCATATGCTCTGCTGGTAGGAATGCAAGCTAATACATACCTTTTGGAAAGTAGTTTGGAGAACACTTAGGGATCTAAAAGTAGACCTGCCATTGGATCCTGCAATTCCTCTACTAGGCATATATCCACAAGCAAGGCTGGTTTTACATATGCAAATCAAAGGTTATCATCAAAAAAGTCATACATCATGATCAAGTAGGTTTCACCCCAGGGATGCAAAGCTGATTTTACGTATGCAAGTCCATAAATGTTATTCACTGCATCAACAGAAGCAAAAACAAAGACCATATGGTCCTCTGAATAGATGCAGAAAAAGCAGTCAATAAAATCCAGCACCCTTTGGTAATTAGAACACTGAAGAGTTTAGGCATAGGTGGCACATTTCTCAAACTGATCAAAGCTATTTATAACAAATCCACAGCTAGTATTTTACTGAATGGAGTAAAACTGAAAGCTTTTCTACTTAGAACTGGAACCAAACAAGGTTGTCCTCAATCGCCACTACTATGCAACATAGTGGTGGAAGTTCTAGCCAATACAATTAGGCAAGACAAGGAAATAAAGGATATCCAAATGGGAGCAGAGGAGATCAAACTCTCCCTCTTTGCTGATGATATGATCTTATACTTAGAGAACCCCAAATACTCAACCACAAGACTCCTGGAAGTCATCAGAAAATACAGCAATGTCTCAGGGTATTAAATCAATGTCCACAAGTCAGTAGCCTTTGCATATGGCAATAGCAGCCAAGATGAGAAGCTAATTAAGGACACAACTCCCTTCACCATAGCTCCAAAGAAAATTAAATACCTAGGAATATACCTAACAAAATAGGTGAAGGACCTCCATAAAGAAAATTATGAAACCCTAAGAAAAGAAAGTGCAGAGGATATAAACAAATGGAAGAGTATACCATGCTCATGGCTTGGAATAACCAACATTGTTAAAATGTCTACACTTCCCAAAACAATCTATAGATTCAACACCATCTCTATTAAAATACCAACGTCGTATTTTCAAGACTTGGAAAAAATGATTCTCTTTTGTGTATGGAGCCAGAAAAAAAAAATATAGCTAAGGCAGTTCTTAGTAATAAAAACAAATCTGGGGGCATCAGAATACCAGATTTTAGGCCATACTACAAGGCCATAGTGGTCAAAACAGCATGGTACTGGCACAAAAATAGAGACATACACATTTGGAATCTAATAGAAAACCAGAAAATGAAACTAACATCTTAAAACCACCTACTCTTTAGTAAACCAAACAAGAACATACACTGGGGGAAAGAATCTCTACTCAATAAATTGTGCTGGGAAAACTGGATATCCACATGTGAAAGACTGAAACTAGACCTGTACCTTTCTCCACTCACAAAAATTGATTCAAGATGGATAAAAGACCTAAATTTAAGGCATGAAACAATAAAAATCTTCATCCTCAAAGAAAGCATAGGAAAAACACTTGAAGATATTGACTTGGGGAAAGACTTTATGAAGAAGACTTCCGTGGCAATTGCAACAACAACAAAAATAAACAAAGGAGACTTAATTAAACTGAAAAGCTTGTGTACAGCTAAGGAGACAACAACCAAAGCAAATAGACAACCTACATAATGAGAAAGGATTTTTGCATATTTTGAATCAGACCGAAGCTTGATAACTAGGAGTTATAGAGAACTCAAATTAATCCACATGTAAAAAGCCAACAATCCCCTATATCAATGAGCAAGAGACATGAAAAGAACCTTCTCTAAGGAAGACAAACGAGGCAGCACCTGTGGCTCAGTAAGTAGGGCACCAGCCCCATATACTGAGGGTGGCGGGTTTGAACCTGGCCCCTGCCAAACAGCAACAACAACAACAAAAATATCCAGGTGTTGTAGCAAGTACCTGTAGTCCCAGCTACTCTGGAGGCTGAGACAAGAGAATCACCTAAGCCCAAGAGCTGGAGGTTGCTGTGAGCTTTTATGCCACCTACTGAAGGCAAAAAAGGGAGACTCTGTCTCAAAAAAAAAAAAAAAAAAGACAGATGAATGGCTAACAAACATATGAAAAAATGCTCATTGTCCCTAGTTCAAGAGAAATGCAAATCAAAACCACCCTGAGATATCATCTAACCCCAGAGAGAATGGCCTACATCACAAAATCTCAAAACTGCAGATGCTGGTGTGTATGTGGGGAGAAAGGAACACTTTTATGATGGTGGTGGGATGGGACTGTAAACTAATACAACTTTTTTGGAAGGAAGTATGGAGAACCCTCAAAGAGCTCAAACTAGACCACCCATTTGATCTTGCAATCCCATTACTAGGCATCTACTCAAAACGAAAAAAATCCTTTTACCATAAGGATACTTGCACTAGACTGTTTAGCACAGCTCAATTTACAATCACCAAAATGTGGAAACAGCATAAATGCCCACCAACACAGGGCTGGATTAACTAGTTGTGGTATATGCATACCATGGAATACTACTCAGCCATTTAAAAAGATGGAAACTTTACATCCTTTTTATTAACCTGGATGGAAGTGGAACACATTCTTTTCTTTTTTTTCTTTTTCTTTTTTTTTTTTTTTTTGAGACAGAGCCTCAAGCTCTTTCCCCAGATAGAGTGCTATGGCATCACAGCTCACAGAAACCTCCAACTCCTGGGCTCAAGCGATTCTCCTACCTCCACCTCCCAAGGAGCTGGGACTACAGACACCCACATCAACACCTGGCTATTTTGGGGTTGCAGCCATCATTGTTGTGTGGCGGCCCAGGGAGGATTCGAACCTGCCAGCTCTGGTGTATGTGGCTTGCACCTTAACCACTTGAGCCACAGGTGCCGAGCCAGAAACACGTTATTCTTAGTAAAGCATTACAAGAATGGAGGAACATTAATCCTATGTACTCAATTTTGATTTGAGGACAATTAATGACCTAGTACATGGTGGGGGTAGGGTAAAGAAAGAGCAAAGAGAGGGAAGGAGGAAGGGGGTAGGGGTGTGACACATCTTTTGGGGGCAAGACACAATTACAGGAGGGACCTTACCTAACAAATGCAATCAGTGTAACCTGGTTTCTTGTAACTTAATGAATCCTCAACAATAAAAAAAAGAACGTAGCAGATGCTAAACTTAGAAGCCCCCCCCTTTTAATACAAAAAAACAGGTGTTCATATTCAGAAATAAGCTTCACTAAGGGAAACGTAAAAATTGATTGAAAGGGGGTTAAAAATTCAACTGGACTGTATAATTACTTACAAAATAATTCCTATGCCACAGTCTTTACTTGATTTTTTTTTGTTGCATTATCAACAAAATGTTCTAAGTAACAGGAATTTTAAAGACACTAGAATTTTACTATGCCTATCAAAGTTAGTTATTCAAAACATAGTAAACACTCATTATAACTCATTACTCGCCATCAGAATTCTTTACTGACTACTCCCAAGAACCACAGAAAGTTTTCACTAACCACCTTCACTAGAAAGCTGATAGCGGTTATATTTCTAGAATCAATATCTACAGAAGGGAAATAGATTTTGTCTTAAGGTGTGACTCTTATAAGTACTAATGTTATCTCTTTGAACTTATATTTGGAAAGCCTGTGAACTTGAGTGTCAAACCACTTACTCTGTCTGCTTTAACTGAATCTCCTCAATCATGTTCAATACATAAAATAGTTTCTCTCTAGTATAGAAATTCTAAGACAACTCAAAAGCACCTGGAGAGACCTAATGGCAGACTATCAAATAGGGTAATTTTGTTTACATAAGAGTGTTCTGGAGGAAAGATGGGTTGTCACCACGCTGGACAGGATTCTTTCAAGTGCTGCTGATCACTCATATGGCTATCAGTTTAGTGAAAGACAACAAACGTGAAGTCATGCTTCCCATGTAAAACTACCTTCACAGGAGAAATAGAGTATAGTTTCCACAGAGGATTTGAGCCTTAGTTTTCTAGAGTGACTAATATTGGTAGTGAACACAACTGAAAGGTTGTATTCTAACAAACATATATTATTCAGACTGCCTCACTGTGCTATAGTTGTTTTTTCTTTTCCCATAATAATCACACTTTACTAGAAAATAAACATGTTGTTATAACACTTTTTTTTTTTTTTATGTACTTCCAATAGTGGTTCCTGCTAACACATTTCCTATCAGCTCTAAATTGTACTCCCATTGTAGACATGACCTTAATTTATAAATTCCAGTCTGATTATTGGCAAAATAAAAGACCATATTTGTTACAATTTATAATAATACCAATATCAAAGTAAAAATAATATGTGGGGGTGGAGACAAGATGGCTGACTGAAGCCAGCTTTCCACAGAGGTTCCCATCGAGAAGGAGAGTTAAAGGACAGAAATTTAGCAAGTAACTAGGTGGATTTGAGCTGCACCAAGAGAGAAGGTTGAAGTATGCACATCAACCCCACTGAGGCAAGCTGTGACCCCAAAGATACAAACAAAAGGTACAAAATCTATCACCAAGCAGACAGGAGTCCCCTCCCCCATGAGAACAGCTCGAAGTGCCCCACAAACAAATGAGCAGGGTTCAAAGGTCCTCCCACTACACTCCACGGGAGAGACCCTCTAAAAACTGGACCTACCTCCCCTACAAGGGTGCCACGGCCTTCTCCTGCCAGGCATAAAACTCTATAAAACTGTATATATTCTCTACCTGCAAATCTAAGCTCCCAGCACTCCCCTCCACTCTCACTCTGAAGTCTGGAGGTCCCCTAAGAGTCCAAATTCTTGGGTGATTTCTCAAGGGGTGTGGACAGGGCCTAAACTATAGCTGGTCAGTGCTGACTCTGGGGCATGGGAGTGAGGAGAGGACAGTCAGCTGAGAGGGAAACACACCAGAGCAGTGATGCCCCAAGGCGCAGAGCAACAGCCTCTTTTACCAACACAACAGGGCTCACTCCCAGAAATTCTGAAGCCTCACCCCCTGTATCCCTGGGCAACCAGTGGAGGTCGGGCATCTACTGAGGTGGCAACCACCACAGAACAGATCTGGGATGGAAATGCAGGCCCCGTGAATAAAGGGTTTACCCGAAGCGTTACCAGCCTGGGTGGAAAGTGGGACTAGAAACGCATGCACAGAGCTGGAAAGTTCCCAGGGTGGGGCTGACACAGAGGACCGCTTTACTGAGACTAAGAAGCACTCGGCCCTCAGGGGATCATCAGCCTATAGACAAAGGAAGGCAAGAAAGTAGAACTGACAACTAAATGTGCTGCGAATACAAACCTGCAAGAGCAAAGACAGGGCCTGAGGTGCAGAATCTGGAAACACAAAACAGCTTTGCCTCTGCAAGGGAATTTATCAGGGACATAAACAAACACCCGCATAGTTGTTCTGTCCTGTTCTGTCAGTAACATCAATCAGGGCCCAGGCTAGAACTGAGTAAACACCCTCGGCCTCCATCAAGCACCCGAGGTTGTCAGGCCTCACCTCCCTCCTGCTAGATAGAGGGAAGTGTAGCGGCCTGGCTGAGCAGAAATAGATTTCCTTGTGATTCAGGCAGCTGCAAACCCCTGGAGTATCTATTCACTACAGGCAACTGGGTTAAAGCCCTGCAGGACTATCAGTGACTGGGTGTGACAGAGGTGCAAGGTGGGGAAGGAGGCATTAAACTTCCCAGGCTGATGTATTTACTGGGTGGGTCCTCCTGACTCCACGGAGCACTGGAGAAAGCCATATCAGAGTAGTCACCAGACCCCTGTGATCCAGTTCCCAGAGACCTTTTAAACTCTCCCATCTGAGACATGTGCTGACTGAGACAATTGATTTGGACCTTTTGAACTCAGTCAATCACCCGAGGACTATTCATGTGGTCATCTGGGTGTGTGGTTGTAGGAAGGTTTGATTTTCCTTTTCCAATTGTTGCCTGTGGGGGGCGGGGTGACTTAATTGCTGGTGTTTCTCCACAGCTGAGACTTCAACCCAGAGAAACTGTTTCACTAGAGTTGAACAGAAACAAGCCGAAAACAAGACAGAACCACTTAGCCCCACCACACTAAAGAGGTTCCCAGTTTTTCAGGCCATACCACTGTATGGGTCCTCGACAAAGCTCCAGGGGAAAAAAATAATCAAATGGTGTAAAACAATCATGGGGTGAAATCAGCAGAAAAATTCTGGTAACATGCATAACCAGAATAGATCAACCCCCCCCCCCCAAGGAAAGATATGGCAGATGTAACTGAAGATCCCATTCATAAACAGTTAGCCATGATGTCAGAAATTGAACTCAGAATGTGTATTGTAAACAAGATTAATAAAATGGAGGAAAATTTTGAATTAGAAAGACAAGCAGCAATTCAAAAGGCATAATTAGAAATTCAAGGAGAAATTCAAAAGTTGTCTCAAGAATTTAACAAATTTAAAGACAAAACCACCAAAGATTTTGACGTACTAAAGTAAGAATTTGCAGCCATCAAAGATCTGAAA
>CAUYPK010137941.1:0-12500 GCA_963574355.1 Loris lydekkerianus
CCTCCCTCCTTCCCTCTCTCTGCTCTTCCTTTCCCCACCCCTCCCTCCTTCTTTCTCTCTCTGCTCTCCCCTTCCCCCACCCCCACCATGACCTTAATTGTCATTAATTGTCCTCATATCAAAATTGAGTACATAGGATTCATGTTTCTCCATTCTTGTGATGCTTTACTAAGAATAATGTCTTCCACTTCCATCCAGGTTAATACAAAAGATGTAAAGTCCCCATTTTTTTTAATGGCTGAATAGTATTCCATGGTGTACATATACCACAGCTTGTTAATCCATTCCTGGGTTGGTGGGCATTTAGGCTATTACAAATGTGATTTTTTAAAATAATATATAATGAAATATGCCAATTATAGATGATCTTTATTAATTCAGTGAACCAGTATTTTCAGATGACCAAGGTATAATGGTACGAAATTACACACAGGTGAACAATCTATTCAAACTTCAAGGTAGATTAGCAGATTTTTAAGTAAAAGAGTCTAAAAATTTTTTTGATGTTTAAGAATTTCAAGTTTTGGTCAGGCACAGCAGTTTGTGCCTATAATCCTAGCACTCTTGGAAGCCAAGATGGGTAGATTGCTTAAGTTTGGGAGTTTAAGACTAACCCTGAATGAGAATGAGACTCAAGTCTCTACTCTAAATAGAAAAGCTAGCTGGGTGTTGTGGTGGGCCCCTATAGTTCTAGCTACTTGGTAAGCTAAGGCAGGAGAACTTCTTGAGCCAGGAGTTTGAAGTTGCTATGAGCTATGATGATGCCAGGGCACTTACCCAGGGTAACTTAGTAAGACTCTGTCTCAAAATAAAGTAAAATAATAAAATAAAGTATTAACTAGAGTAGAGCCTCTGTAAGTTGACCACCCAAAGGACTATAACAAACAGGTCAACATACGAGGTGATCAACATAAGGAACTAGGTCTCCTGTGGTACGTGTCTGGTCTGTGAAAATTAGGTCAACTTAAGGAGGTGGCCAGCTATGGAGGTTCTACTATACTTTCAAATTTGTGTTGTAATTTCCAATATAGTAATTTTTTTTTTTTTAGAGAGAGAGTCTTACTTTGTTGCCCTTTGGCAGAGTGACATGGCATCATAGCTCATGGCAACCTCAAACTCTTGGGCTCAAGCAATCCTCTTGCTTCAGCCTCCCCAGTAGCTGGGACTATAGGAGCCTGCCACAAACATGGCTAGTTTTTGAGACGGGTTTCACTCTTGCTCAGGCTGGTCTCAAACCTGTGAGCTCAGGCAATACACCTGCCTCAGCCTCCCAGAATGCTAGGATTACAGGAATGAGGCATAGCACCTCAATATAGAAATTTTAATAGAGATAGCCCACAAAACCAAAAACTCTTTGGGGTCCTCAATATTTTTGAAGAGTGTAAAAGGGATCTTAACACTAAAGCTTGCAATGAGCTGTTGTAAAGTGTTTTATTTATTTTTATTTTATTTTATTATTAAATCATAGCTGTGTACATTAATGTGATCATGGGGCACCATACACTGGTTTTATAGACCATTTGACACATTTTCATCACACTGGTTAACATAGGCTTCCTGGCATTTTTTTAGTTATTGTGTTAAGACATTTATATTCTACATTTAGTAAGTTTCACACGTACCCTTGTAAGATGCACCGCAGGTGTAATCCCACCAATCACCCTCCCTCCCGTCCCCCTCCCTCTCCTCCCTCTCCTCCCTCTCCCCCTTCCCCATATTCTTAGGTTATAACTTGTAAAGTGTTTTAATAGAAATAGCCATCAGCACTCCCAGACACGTATTAATCCTTTTAATCCTGTGAGGCAGGAGTTACTGTAGTCCCCATTCCACAGTTGAAGAAACTGAGGCATGAAAAGACTAAATGACTTCAAAAGGTCATGCTGTTAGATTCCAGCTCAGAAGCGTGGCTCCAGGGTCCATGTGTCTAATTTGTTCGAAATGCTGCCTCTTCCCTACCAACCGGTTTATTAGGCTGTTAATTTGTCATCCACCCAACATAGCAGTCTGATTGCCCCTCTCATGCTTCTATCACCTGTGCCATTATGCTCAGTGTCCCTTTATTAATGTTATCTCATGGGCCACAGTTTCAGGGGAACTGCAGCTCTAAGTTACAATCCCTCCTCTGATCCCAGTTCAGTTTATTGTGGTCATAGAGTCCTTTGTATTGCCCTGACGACCACCAATCTATCTGTGGCCATATAATTTCTCTTCATAACCTTGGCCTAATATACCAAGCGTAATGTCACTCATGACTGAATAACTGAAATTCCATTTCCCTCAAGTATCTTTTAATTAAAATGGTAATTTGGGCATGGAAAAGTTAACTTCACTTCAGCCAAGAAAGAAAGATTTAAACTCTAAAAGGATTTTGGAATTCTTTCACCAACTTAAGGCATTTTGGGGATACGGTTTGTATGAAAGTTGCTTCAGAAAATGAAGTTGTCATGTATTGTATGTGTAAATAAACCTTTCAGCTCACTGGAGAGATCCAAGCTCAGTCGGGCTGGAAAGGCATTCTGGGTATTGGCATGCAAATGAGCGTGTCAACAGCGGTTCCAGTGTACCTTGGGGTGGTAAACAAGTTGATTGTCATGGGAAATGTAGTCGGCTCTGCTCTGTTTCACAGTGTTTTGCAAATCCCTTGTTTGGTTAGATTTCTGAAAGTTGAGTTTGTGAACTCAATAATACAGCTTAATAACCAAACTCCCCGCCACATGGTCCTTGGGATGCCTGGCAGGGCTGTGCACACCATAAAGGGCCGTCCAAGCAGGCATGGCCAATTACGTCTGGAATGCCTGGGGCCTGAAGCACAAAAACAAGGCAGAAGAAAGATGTCGGCCACAATTAGAAAAGGGCCAGAGGATGCTGAGTACATGTGTGGGTCTGCTGTTCCTCACCATGAGGCTGCGCCCTGCCTTGGCAAAAGCACTCCCTGTGCCTGAGATGAGCTGCCCACCTACCCCAGCCTGGCCGACTCCTAGTCAGCCTCCTCTGGGCAGCCTTCCCCGCCTCTCCGGGTGGAGGTGGTCTCTCCATCTCAGCTGCTCCGCTCCTTCTGCAGGTCCCTTTGCAGCACTTCTTCCATCACTTGCAACTGGGTTGGCACAGTTCCCATGCTGGGTGCTCCAACCATGGTGAAGGGCACCCTATCTGTAAACCCGTTTGTGGCCAGGCTAAGTGTTGTTCCCCAAGACTTCATCTCAGCATCCCCAGGGCGGCCAGATGCTAAGCACTTGGTGGGCACTATGTGTTGGTACAAAGACTCATCTTCTCCTTCTTACCTGGAAGAAGATGGATTCAATAAAAATACCGAATCCTGGCATTTTTCTGGATTTCCCTCTTCCCTCCTCACCTGACTTCTGGGCCCTGTCCCTGCAACTCCCACGCCAACCAGGCTTCCCACAATAGTCTGTTTCCTCCCAGGGAAAAAGTGTCACTGTAGAGAAGTATCAGCACCACTGCCACTCTTTACAGAGCTGCCTCCCCTTTGTCTTCCAAACTAAAGATAAAGCTTTTTGCAGACCCTTCCTCAAATAAACCACACTCCTCTGAAGAGCCCTTTGTCTGGGAAGCCAGCCCTGAAGTTCCCTTCTACAGAAAAAGAGATCAGCTTCCCAACATCCCAGTGTCTGATGACCACCCCCATCCCCTCTGAGAAGGAGCAGTTTGAGCCCGAAAGACAGAATGAGGAGGATGCTGAGTCTGCCTGACAGGTAACCTCCTTGCTACCCCCACCCCACCCCCTAAAGCTGGGCCAAGGGCTGCAGAGGTGGATATCACTTCCTGGCATACTTTCTTGTCCTGGTGGTAGAGATGTCATCTGAACTGATGAGGCAACAGGGCTGGGGTATGAGACAGGTGACATGCTTCCTAGCCATATTGTGGTACTTTGGGGAATGGGAGTTGGCCATGGAGCTAAAAATATTGTATGTAGTCTTATCCAAAAAGGTGCCTGTGGCTCAGTGGGTTGGGCGCCAGTCACATACACCAAGGCTTGCTGGTTCAAATCCAGCCTGGGCCAGCTAAAAAATGACAACTGCAACAAAAAAATAGCCCGGCGTTGTGATGGATACCTACTGTAGTCCCAGCTACTTGGGAGTCTGAGGCGAGAATTGCCTGAGCCCAAGAGTTTGAGGTTGCTGTAAGCTGGGATACCACAGCACTCTATCCAGGGAGACAGCTTGAGACTCTGTCTCAAAAAAAATAAGTAAATAACTTAGGTCCATGCCCAGATCTGCCCTCTATTCTATATGTCTCCTGCAGTAGTCTGTGGTCACAGTATGGCACACTTGCATGACCTATGGTTGTGGGCTGAGTTGTATCCCCTCCAAATTCGTCTGTTCAAACTCTGATCCCCCCGTATCTTGTAATATGACTGCATTTGGAAATAGGGCCTTTGAAAGAGGTGATTAGCTTAAGATGAAGCCCTTGGGAAAGGCCCTAATGCAAGCTGCTTGGAGTCTGTGAGCAGAGGAGATTAGGACACAAAACCACACACACAGAGGAAAGGTCCTGTGGGGACCTGTCCAGCTGTATGCCGAGCAGTGGGAGAGGCCTCTGGCAACATCAGCCCCGTCGGTGCTTTGGTCTTAGACACCAAGCCTCTAGAATTGAGAGAAGCCAAATTTCCAAAGTTTAGTATCCAGTCTGTGAGATCTTTGTTTTGGCAGCCTGAGCAAAGCAAGATACCCACTGTGCCTTCAGATCCGCTCTTCCTGCAGAGAAGCCGCCTGTGCACAGAACCCACCCTCTGTCGGACACAGGAATTGCCTCTGCATGGAAAGACAGTACGACTGCCCCCTGCGCCTGTGCAGCTGGGCCTGGCTTCTGCAGGCAGGCCCAGGTTTGACCAGGCACAGTGAGGTGGACAGTCCTGGCAGTTGTGGGGCCTCTGACCCTCTCCCAAGTGTCCCAGCGGGCTCCTACCTTCCCTTCTTGCACATGCGTGTATTGCTGTCGAGCGTACATCCATTGAGCACCAACTAATCTTTGCATCAGGTGATGGTAAGAAAATGATCCTGACTCATGTTGTTCTCATTGCAGAGGAAGTGAAGGACTTTAAGCACATCACCACACACTGGAGGGAAAGCCACCCTCAGACGAGAAGCAGAGAAGAGAGAAACTGCAGCAGGCTTGGGAGGGACCTGAGATCTTAAGGGCAAAGAGGAGTTAGGAGGCACAGAAGAGGTGCAGAAGGAAGCACTGGGAGAGCAGCTCATGCAAAGGGCCTGTGGTGTGTAGGCACAAGCCTCTCGGGGCACTGAAAGAAGAACCAGAGGTGGGAGTGCACAGAGGCGGCCTATCCTGGGGAGGTGAAATTCAAAAGGAGCTTCTGAGCCTGGCTGAGGGGATTAAGGATTGTGTGCTTTGTTTGAAGAGCCATGGAACTCATCGAGGGGTTTTAAGCACAGGGTTGATGGGATCAGATCTGTGTTCTGAAGGGCTCACTGTGGCTACAGTGTAGAAAACGGGTGTGATGAAATGAGGATGGGCAAAGGAGACAGCCTCGGGCCCCACCTCAGCTGGCAGCACACAGCCACCTGGCACTTGTCTGCACAGGGTCCTGCCAGTGCACACCTGGCTAGAGAGCTGATTCCTGAGTGCTGTGATCTGGGCAGATGTCCTCTTCACCCTGCCAAGGAAGTCCCCTGTCATTTGCCTGCTGCAGAGCCAGGATCCCCACAGATCTAGTCTTTCAACAAAAGCCCCCAAACCCCAATAAAACACAAATGTTTCCACAGGACAAAACTTTAACCTGAGCAGCTTTCATATGAGTTACTGGAAATGAGCTCACTGGACAAGTGCCTGCCAGAGCAAAGGCAGTTTCTTAGAGCTGAATCTCCCCTGTGAAAGTTTTGCTACAGAAATGTAGATGGATTTAGCTGTGGAGAGCGGAGCACCTCAAATTTGCCTGAGTAGTCCAGAGAACTCGGGAGAGCTGGGAGCATCGCAGTGAGCACAGAGGAGGCTAGAGGGGCTGAAGGCGAACCTTAGTCCTATGAGTGCTTTATCATTGTTAGCTCTGTTTTCCACACAGGCTTCAGCTCAGAGAGGCTAGGCAACGTACTTCAGGTCACACAGCCTAAAGGAGCAGAGTCAGGACAGGAACCTTCTGAACTTGGAGTTGCATTCTGCCTCAGAAACAGGCCTTGAGAGCCAGCTCTAAAGAATCTAAGCAATGGCCCTTGGGCTCCCTGGGTGATGAGCTGTGAGGACCTGCCCCAAATGCTGCCCCATGTGTAAATGATTGGCACATGGTAGAAATGTAAGGAATAGGGAATGCATAAATCATCACATGGGCAAGTGCTTTGTAAACAGTAGGCCCTGCACCTTGGTGGGGGGAGGTTAGCTTTAATCTCCTTAATCAAACAAGTCCTCTGGAGCCCCTATTCAAGGGAAGGCAAACACTGCATCTAGTGGAGGTACCTCTGCCCAGAAACCCTCTGCATCCACAGTCATTCACCCAGCACTATGTACCCTACTCCTTCAATGCACTGGGCCCGTGGTCCTAGGGATGCCAGTGCACAGAAAAGACGGGATCACTGCTTTCATACGCGTGGGGGCAAGAGACCCCAAACCAAGTAAGCACATATATAAGTAAGATGATTATAGATGGCCATGGGCTATGATAGGAATAAAAGAAATGGGTATTTTATAAAGCACAGTAGTCCCTCATATCCAAGGGGGACACGTTCTAAGACCCCCAGTGGATGACTGAAACCATAATAGTACCAAACCCTATATATAGTATACTACGTACTGTGTTTTGCTTTTTTGTTTTTATGAGACAGAGTCTCACTCTGTTGCCCTGAGTAGAGTGCCTTGGTGTTATACCTCACAGCAATCTCAAACTATTGGATTTGAGCAATCCTCTTGCCTCGGCCTCCCAAGCAGCTGGGACTAACAGGCACCTGTCACTATGCCTAGCTTGATTTTCTATTTTTGGTAGAGATGGGGTCTCACTATTACTCAGGCTGTCTCAAACTCCTGAGCTCAGGAAATCCACCTATCTTGGCCTCTCCAAGAGTGCTAGGATCACAGGTGTGAGCTACCATGCCCAGCTGTTTTTTCCTATACCTGCATACTTACCTATGATAAAGTTTAATTTAGAAAACAGGCACAGTAAGAGATTAATAACTATAATTGATAATATAGGGCATCCCAAAAGTCTTCACTAAAGTCAGTGTACATTGGGACAATGGGAAATTGTAGCAAAACGTACCTTTATTTATAAAATATTCAAAATACAAAATAAAATACAAAATTTTACAAAATGTTTACAAAATATCCTCTATGTGTCAGCCACCTCTTTTTACAATTTTATAATGAATATTTTGTAAATAAAGGTACATTTAGCTACAATTTCCCATTTTCCATAGATGTGGTTGACTTTAGGAATGCTCTGTACAATAGAACAACTATAACAATATACTATAATAAAAATTCTCTCTCTCTCAAAATTGTATTGTACTGTGCTCAGCCTTTCTGTGATCTGTCAATCTGATCATGAAGACAGCTACTAAGTTACTATTAGAATGAAAACAATTTATTGGATAATTCTTAATAGGAGAGGGAAATCATCTGATTTATGGGAGTTGTTTTTTGTGAGACAGGGTCTCACTATGTCACCCTGTATAGAGTGTCATGGAGTCATAGCTCACAGAAACCTCAAACTCCTGGGCTCAAGTGATCCTCCTGCCTCAGCCTCTTGAGTAGCTGGGACTATAGCCACCCACCACAACGCCTGGCTTGATTTTCTGTTTTTGGTAGAGATGGGGGTCTCACTCTTACTCAGACTGGTCTGGAACTCCTGAGCTCAGGCGATCCATCCACCTCTATCTCCAAGAGTGGCTGGATTACAGGCATGAGCACCTGCTCCCAGCCTAATTTATCTTTTTAAAAGATTGCCTAGGCTGCTCTGAGGAGAATAGGATGGAAGCCAACCAATCAGAAGCAGGGGTCAGGGCCTGATGACAGGGGCCAGGGCAAAGCTAAGAACAAATGCTGGGTGTGACTTGAGGTCAATGAGAGGCTGCAAAGGCTGTTAGGCTGAGGATGGAGCTTCCCTCCAGGAGGACATCTGCTCCTGGCATCCCCTGCCTTCCAGGCTCCCCATCCCTGTCTTTGCTGCCTCTCCTCTACTGACCTCTCTCCTGGTCCTGAATGCTTCTCTTTTCCTTTCAGTTTCTTCAGACCCTGACTTTCAACACCACCACATGCTAAGGACTCTCAAAGTGAGAGCAGTCATCCATTTATTCATTCAACAAATCTCTGCAGCCAATGATGTGCTAGCATTGTTCTTGGTGCCAGGGTTACAACAGGGAAGGGCCAGGCCCTTACAACAAAAAGGGCCAGGCAAGGTGGCTCACCCCTGTAATCCCAGCACCCTGGGAGGCCGTGGCAGGTGGATTGCTTGAGCTCAGGAGTTTGAGGCCAGCCTGAGTCAGAGTGAGACCCTGTCTCTAAATATAGTTGGGTGTTGTGGCAGGCACCTGTAGTTCCAGCTACTTGGGAGGCTGAGGCAAGAGAATCGCTTGAGCCTGAGAGTTTGAGGTTGCTGTGACACCAGGGCTCACTACCAGGGGCAACAAAGTGAGATTCTATCTCAAATAAAATAAAATAAGACAGATGAAAACCTTCCTGGAGCTCATGTCCTAGTAGAGGAGACACACAATAAACAACACACCTAAAAACTGCAGAAGTTTTTTGTTATGTAGTTTCTGACAGCTATGAACACCATGGGGGTGGGACACAGACTCTGAAGGCAGAAAGGAAGTGTTGTATGTATGCAGGGGGCGTACACTTTTAAACTAAGTGATCCAGGGAGGCCACCCTGAGAAGGTGGATCTGTGGAAAGGAGAGGAGAATCTATGAAGGGAGCGTGGAGCCATGGGACCTTAGCACTCCCTGAGCCCAGAACCACACCTGGCTTTCCGCCACTGCCCATTCACCAGTCCTATAAACCAGCAGGTGGTGGTCAGCCCTCCTCTCTCTGCAGAGTTACCTCTCTCCTGGCTTACCCCCGTTTCCTCCCTGTTGTCCCAGCTGTTAGAGGCACCTGACCCATCATTCAGGGTAGAGGCAGCTGGCCCATCATTCAGCATGATCCTGAATACATGTATAACTCAGATTATTCCTTGTTACAACCCTTCTCAGGTTATATAATAGCGGAACTCTAAACTCCCTCCTATGGCCTCCAGGACAGCCTTGTCCATCCTCTTCACTAAGACCCTCCCACACCCCTCCTCTCCAGCCACATTCTCCCACCTCAGGAGCCTTGAACATGTTGTTCCCTTTGCCTATAACACCTTCTCATCTTTCCTCCTTTTTGCTTTCCAGATCTCAGATGAAATGGTGCCTCTTTCCCAAGGTCATTGCCAATGGCCTTACCTAAACAGTTCCTTCTCCCCCTGTTCTTTGACATTACATTACATTCTTTCTTCTCCTTTTCACAAGATTAATTTGGTATTTCTGTGTGGCCTTTGCGTGAAGATAGGCTGTCAGTGTCATGCCCTGGGCACACATGGTGCCCAGCTCAGTGCCTGCCACAGGCAGGAGCATAGCATAGTGACACAGGAGGGAGGGATGAGTCAGGAAGCAGTTACATGGGCTCGAAGATGCCTTTTGGAGGACAAAGCATTAGGGCTCAGTGTTTGCTTCAACCTGTCCCGAGGATCACTCTGAGCCAATCCAAGTGATGTTAGGTCCAGTCTGAGCCTTCCTGTGACATCCTGTGACATGATCAAGCCCCTTCTACCCATCTCCTGTCTCTCTCCTGCCCCCAAAACATACTGTACTTGTTTCTTCTTCAGAGAATTTGTTGTTGGAAAATCCCTCTAAGGTCATCTCCTCCCCCTGGACACTTCCCACCTGCGGAAGCAGAACCCAGAGAAATGATGTCATCTGGCAAGGTCTCCCACCCAGTGGTTGGAAGAATGTGGCTGAATCTCATGTTCTCACTTCCAATCTCCACATCATACTACCTCTTCTCTTTCTCTCTCTCTCTCTCTTTTTTTTTGAGATAAGAGTCTTACTCTGTCACCATGGGTAGAATGCTATGGCGAGTTCCGTGGCATCATTGTAGCTCTCAGCAACCTCAGACTCTTGGGCTCAAGCAATCCTGTTTCATCAGCTGGAACTACAGGGGTCCACCACAGTGCCTGGCTAGTTTTTCCATTTTTAGTAGAGATGGGGTCTCACTCTACCTCAGGCTGGTCTCAAACCCCTGAGCTCAAACAATCCACCAGCATTGGCCTCCCAGAGAGCTAGGATTACAGGCATGAGCCACCATGCCTGACCACATTGCCTCTTTTCAGAGACAGCTTTGTCCACAGCCAAAATCACTTCCCCTGCAGGTCAGCCACATAGCTGGAGCAAACATCTCAACCGATGGGAGCAAGGACAATCAATATAGGGTGGTCACTCCCAAGAGAGGGGAGCATCAAAACTATGACTTAGCAAGGAAGCCGGAGGGGCCAACATTCAGCTCTGTGGGCCCTAAACAAGGAGCAGGGAAAACTCTGAGAGGAGAAGTCAGACAGCTGGGTAGAGGAGGTGGGGACCTCTCTACCTGTCTGTGAGATCCATGCAGGCTGGAGCTTGTCATGTCTCTAGAATAGGGACCCTGGCATAGGGACTGAGCAGCAGGAGGCTTGAGTTATGAAGCCATCATTCCTTCATTCATTCAGAAGACAGTTGTTCAGAGTATGTATAGGGCAGGTATTCTCTGCGATGCTGGAAAGCCACCTATAAATAGGGCACTGGGAGGGGGTCTGCAGGAGACATCTATCCCGGAGCAGAAAGCTGTGACCTAATGGGCCAGGGTAGAGGCACCTGACCCACCCACTCTGTAACCTTGAGAAAGCTGGACAAAGAGAATCCAGGGGAAACTGCATGCTGGAAGGCAAGCAGGTAGGAAAGTGGAGGAAACACTTACAGGACTATAGATTCTTTTCAGGGTTGCTTTTCTTTTGATACCTAAAAGGGATCATCAGCACACTTCCTGTTGATCATTCAGTCAACCAATATTTACTGAGCACATGACAGGTGCCAGAAACCATGCTAGACACAGGAGGACACACTAGTTCTCAGTTTCCAAAAGAGTCAGAAGCAGCCCTGTGCCCAGACCTCCCTGTCCAGCTACTGCCCCTGTCTCCTGAGGCCTCCCCTGTGAACAGGGTCCTGTCTGAAAGGCTACAAGAGGAATAAATAACACAGAGAAAATCTTATTGCCACCATCAAGAAGTTATAAGGCGAGGAAGTAAAGGAACTTAGGCAAAGCTTGGAGGCATGGTAAGGTCCTGGGGAGACCACCATAGTCACTGTCTATCTGTGACTGGTCTTGTGCAGCTTCATCCGGAACCTTGAGTCAAATTGCTTTGCTTGTGTTGGTTGAAGACTCTTTGAGTTACAAATGGCAACTGACATAAGCACAACAATGAATTTAACACTGTCAAGCACAGCTATATCCAGCTGCTCAGTGGTGATATCAGACTCTTCTATCACTTAGCTTGTTCTTCTCTGAGTTGTTTCATTCTCAGGTCCTGGATGTGCAGTATACAGGGTCCTGCCCTAAACACTAGGGACAGACTGAGCAAGACAAACACTAGCCCTCATGGAACTTATAATTGGTCAGGCTCTCTACAATAGGTAGCAAAGGTAGATCCCCTCACCCCCCCAGCTTTTTTTTTTTTTTTTGAGACAGAGTCTCACTCTGTGCCCCAGCCTAGAGTGCTACAGAGTCAGCCTAGCTCACGGCAACTTCAAACTCCTGAGCTCAAGCTATCCCCCTGCCTCAGCCTCCCAAGTAGTTGGGACTACAGGTCTACAGGTACCACCACAATGCCCCGCTAGTTTTTCTATTTTCAGTAGAGACAGGTTCTCACTCTTGCTCAGGGTAGTCTTGAACTCCTGAACTCAAGCAATCCATTGGCTTTGCCTCCAAGAGTACTGGGACTAGAAGGGTGAGCCATGTGCCTGCAGACCCCCCAGCTTTCTGTGCTTACTTCTTACTAGCTTAACATCCCTCGTAAGGGGGGAAAAAACTATCCTCAGCAAAGATGCACTTTATTAGTTCAGCTTTGTCACATGTTCCCCCAAGATGATCAAGGTGAAAGGCAAAGGCAGTACTCTCATTGGCCAGCTCAAACCCCTGCCAGGGTCTAGGAGACAGAGAGTGGGGGAGGGGTGGATCCACAAATGAAAATCAGTATGATGTGACTTCAAGATATAAATTGAGGAAGAGAAAATAGATGCCAAACAACAGACACAATGTATAAATCTAGATTAGAAGAAGGCAAAGTTGTATAGTCAACATGAAATATAGGGTAAGGCTGGGCATGGTGGCTCATGTCTGTAATCCTAGTACTCTGAGAAGGCAAGTGAATTGCTTGAACGCAAGAGTTCAAAACCATTCTGAACAAAGTAAAACGCTGTTTCTACTAAAAATAGAAAAACCAGACAGTCTTTGTGATGGGCACCTAAAGTCCCAGGTATTTGGG
>CAUYPK010137941.1:17500-48454 GCA_963574355.1 Loris lydekkerianus
GCATCAAAAGTACTCAGGCCCGTTGATGCAAAACTGTTTACTCTTGGTTTTGATGTATACAAAAAGATGCCCTTTATTTCCCTGGACACCATGCAGAAAATACCCAGAAAAGCCAGCCATGGGTTGGCTTGAAAAGGCTTGAGCTGGGAGAGCAGAGGCAGCTCAACTGGCAAAACCCAAATGTGGACACACATGGGTCACTGGCTAGGGGTGTCAATTGTGAAGAGCCATCCAGTCACGAAATCCATCTCGACAGTGTGTACTGATCAATCATGACCTTGCAGTGGCAACATTTACCAGCCTGGAAGCCATGAACTTCAGTTTGCTCATTTACTTGAACCTGATGCTACCCTTGGGGAGGAGTGCCGCACACTCACTGTACCACTGATGCAGCAGACATCCCTGAAAAGGAAATAGGAGTCTGAATTTCCTTTGCCAAAGGGGATTATAGCCAGTATGTCTGTTTAACTCTTTACTCCCTCAGCCCTGGAACCCATCCAGCTGGGGATGGGACTGGGAGCTGAAATTGCCCCCCCCCCCCCCCAATCCCAGCTGAAGCTGGTACTTTTCCACACTCAGTAGAGTGAGGGCAGCTCCAGCTGGAATGGGCTGGAATGTCTCTCTCTCTCCATGCTGGGATTGAAGAAAAAAGTTCACTTTGGCTGATTTCAACTTTTCCACCATTAAATCTGCACCTGCAATGTCAGGGGTCACCCAATAATAAAATGTGGCATCTTTGAAACTGCTCAGTCACATGAAAAGGGCTGTAATTGAGTAGATTCATTCTCAGGCCTCATACGAGACACAGCTCAGAGATGGAGGGTGGGTTGGGGTGAGAGGGACAGGGTGGGACGCAGGGCCCAGAGCAAGCCAGGCCCTGGAAGGGACCCTGGGAGCAACAACAGCTTCTGATGTGGTCCCTTGCTTTTGAAATCTGAGACTAAAAATAAATAAATATCCCTGACATTCACTCCATGCACACTCACATGGCTATGCAGGCCTCCAGCCTTTGTGAGCAGTTTGACCTGATAAATGCGCTTGGCTGGCATCAAATAGTTCAGCTTTGACCGATCCCATTTAAATATGTGAATTAGTCATGAAGCAGGACACAGCTTGGTGAGCTTGCTAAATTGTCGGACTCTATTGAAGAAGAAGGGAGAAAAAAGGAGAAGGCCATTCAGCGCTCCTTCTCCGTTAGGTGGAGAGGTAAGAGGCATCCCAGCCCATGGGCCACATCTCACTGCTCACCAAGCCCTGACCCAAGAGCAGGAGTAAAAGCCCTTCTGGGTCATGAGGCATAGGTCACCGGGCACCAGTTGGATTCTTTTTACCAGCCTGGTGAAATCAAACACTCTGTATGGCCCTGGCCTTCCATGGCACAGAGCCTGTCAGGGCTGTCTTAGGTGGCAGCTGGGTTTCCAAGGAGGTAGAGGCCCACAGGCATTAGAGGCAATGAAGTCCTCATGCTTGGGCTAGTGGGGACTCCAGGATGACGCTGCCATGGGTAAAGCTAATCTGGAACTTCTACAGGCAGAATTCTTAACCCAACTACCACCACTCCCTGCCCAGGACAGGAAGGGGGAGGAAAGGAGAGATTGGCAGGCACGTTGATGCCTCTAAGCACAATCCCCTTTGGCTGGGAAATAAGAGCCACAGGAAGGGCAGGGGGCCTCAGCACCAGCCAAATCTTAGCACGAAGGGAAAACAAATTCCCAGTGTCCAGAGTTCCCTAGAGACACCAACCTAGGATCCCATTTCCACCTGCCCCAGTGCCAATACCATAGGGAAAATGAGCTTTTGAGCTCTGCTTGGGGTTAGGTGGTTGCTGGGCTAAGACAGAAATACTGTCACACCTGCCCTTTTTAGCTGGAGCTGTTCTGCATACCTTCCTACTATGCATGGTTGCTCAAAGCACGTATTTCCTTCCACGGGGTTGGCAGCTCAGCCACTCACTAAATTACAAAAAGAGTGTTACTAAAGAACATATGGAAGGGGGGCCAGCCCACTTGCTTGACTTGCAGCCCAAATGGAGCACAGAGTAAAATAAAGTATCACCCCCTGTGTGTCCATAAGGGAAAGCTTTAGAACAGAGGCCCAGACAGGGGGTGAGTGGAGGCCATGACTGTTGAAGTCCCCAAAGTCTGGGGAAAGGCTAGCTCTGGGCTCCACAAGCACCAGGAGGATGTTCCCCTCTCTGCAGATGCTGGCAGTTACACCCTGTGTTTGCAGGCTCCCAGCACTTCCTCGGAGAACTAAGGAGATTTACCCAGGCACTCCCTGGAATATGAGTCTGGCTCAAAACTGTGAAGTAGCAGCGCCCCCTGCCTGAGTGTGGCCACAATAGCTAGAAAGCCTTAGGGAGCAGGGTACCAGCCCCCCAAGTAGGTCCAGAGGGGTCTCTAGACCTCACACAGGCACCTCTGCTCCCACCGGTGCCTGGAACCTATCTAGAACTCTGCAGTCCCTGCTCTGTTCTTCTTCCCTTTCTGCTTCTCAAGGTACTTAAAGTAAGGCCCCAGGGCCAGAAAGGACAAAGGGTCTTCTTGGAGTTCTTGCCACACAGAGGTGCTGATGATGGGCTACAGGTTGGCCTGAGCCCCCTCCTCTCCTCAGCCTCTGTTTATTTTAGTCATGGCAGTCCTCAGCTGACTGCCATAATAGTGGCATTGCCATTATTATCATGAGCATTACAATTATAGTACATCATGGTCTTCTAGTTATATTATGACCACCTCAGTCGCTACTCAAAGATTAGAACAAGATGTCATAGCTCATAGGCATCTGGAATTTATCTTTACTTTAAGACCATAGTAGTCCGGAAAAAAAATAGTATAATACCAAAGGCACTGCACTGATGGCAAAGTAGAAGAGAGTGTCACTTGAATACAATTTCCAAAGACTGCAAAGAATCTGGCCCCATTCCTGACTTGGCTGGGAGGCATCCCTCCTCCCTGCCCCCAGCCTCATCCCATTCCTAGGTTCCTTTCTCACTTTAGCTTTTCTACCAGAGTTAGATGCACGTTTTTCCTACTCTTCACATTTAAAAATAAAATTTTAAATGTGAACTCATCATATTAAAACACAGTTCTCAATTTTTTGCCTTTCATATCCTAAGCATCAAAACAACATCACTCAATAAATGCCCTTATCAAGTGCTATTAATACACTAGTTGGAAAAAAATGTATCTCCCTAGAGAGCAAAGTTCTTGTGTATATTCACTAGCCATCCACTCGAGATGCGGCTTTCCGTTCAGGCAGGCCCTGGCGTGGGCTTCCCTGTCCATGGCCCTTAAATGCAAGTTAGAGCAACTCCTTGAAACCGCGCCTCCCTGTCTGGGCCAGAGATGAGAGGCTGTGACACCATTCTCTTCTTTAGCCCCACAGCATGGCTGCCTGTCCTCATGCTCTGTGCTGGCTACTTCTCCCCACTTGGACCCCCACGCCCGAAACCAGGTCCCACCCATCTTCAGGTCCCAGCCAGGATCCTGCTCTCATTCCTGCCTCCCTTCCTACCACAGCAGCCAGACAGATCCCTAAACCTACATCAGATCATGTCAGTGACTAAAAATAAATTGAGGCCCTCTCTACTGCACTCTAGGATTTGATTCAAAATCCTTAGCTCATGGGTGGCACCTGTGGCTCAAAGGAATAGGGTGCTGGCCTCATATGTCAGAGGTGGTGGGTTCAAACCCAGCCCTGGCCAAAAACTGCAAAAAAAAAAAAAAAAAAAAAAAAAAAAATCCTTAGCTCAGCACCCAACTTCGCCTAATCTTCCCCTGCCTAATTCTCCAACTTCCTTTGGAGCTTCCACCCTCCTCACCACTGATGATCCAGCCACGTGCCTCTCTCAGAATTTCTGACATGTTCCCATAAAGAATCCTCACTCAACATTTTCCACCTGCTTTATTCTTATTTATCCTTTAGGTTCAGCTTTAATGTTCTTCCTGTGAGCCCATGGCCTAGATTATTCCTTCTCCTTCCATCACGTTTTTTACAACACACAACCATTTGTGTATTTGCTGGTTTACATTATAACTCCCTCAGTTAGTGGTGACTTTGGGGAGCATCTGTTTTGCTCACTGTTGTGTCCTCAGGACCAAGCCTCCAGGTCCTGAGCAGATGCCCAGTTAACATGTTATCTGAGGGGTGAACAAATGAATGGGCTCTGGAAGGTTAATGTCAATAGCTCAGAGAGGTTTAGTGATTTTCCTGTTTCCACACACCTAGCAGGCAGACATGCAGTTCCTAGGTGAATGGGCTGCCTGGATGAGAAGGAGGCAAAGGGAGCGTGGGGCAGGCAGGTGAGAAGATTCTAGAACAGGTAATTCTTGGAGACAGATCCCCCCTAGAGAGGGGCTGTGTAAGAATATGTGAGAAGCATAGTCAGTGTACATATTTGTTGAAAAAAAAAGACCCTCTTGTTTTCATAACACAGAATGTTAAAAATAAGGCTCTCTGATAACCAAAAGCCTGCCCACTAGGCAGGATAACCAGAGAAAAAGCGCTTTTATCTGAAGGCGGATTTTAGGTTTTATCAGAAAAAGGTATGTTTCAAAGGCCACTGGGAAACTGCGGGAGGCCCTTCAGCCATCCCCCTGAGCAAAGCGAAAGGCTGCGGGGCGCGGGAACATGCGCCTTGGTGACCAGGCAGGCCGCAGGCCGCAGGCCGCAGGCTGCACCTGACCCGGGAGGTCCGGTCTGAGGGGCGAGAGGCCCGGGGACGCTGTACAGCAGAGGGCGCCAGAGAGCCGTGCCCGCAGGTGCGGCGTCCGCGCCGGGTTAACCAGCGCAAGCTGAGAGCCAACCCGCGTCTCCCTTTCTAAAACCCGTAAAACCCGAGCTGCATTCTTCCCGCCTCCTAGGCTGGGCTGTGATGTCACTGTGCTTACCTGCGAGAAAATACTAAGTGGCCCTACGCATATCTGTAAAAAATAAGCGCCATCTGCTGTTATTATTAATCTCTTGATTATATTAATCAAGTGTTTAGGTGACAGGTGGTCTTCAGAAAGAAGCTAAGGGTCTTTGGGATAAGGGCGGGAGTGGGGAATGTGGATTTTTAGGCTTTTAGTTTTGGGGTTTTTTTGTTGTTGTTGTTGTTTTTTTTGGTTGGTTTATAGAGTGTGTTGTTACAGTGTATAGAGTTTTTTGTTTGGTTAGGTTTTCAATGTCTAGGTTAAAATTTGTCTTTCTGGGAAAAACTACTTTTTTCCTAGTGTGATTTGACACCTCCCTGATGAAATGCACTAACTTTTCTGATAAAACTAATGGGAAGGAAATGATGGTAATAACTTCATACATCAAAGAAAACAGAAAAGGCTCAAAGAGACAATTTATCAACATTTAAGTCCATCCCACCCTACCCACACCCCTACCTTCCAATGCTATTTTTAAAAGATCACCACTAGGAATGAGATTTGGTGAGTCACAGAATGCTAGAGCTGCAACTCAGAATGCTATAACAACTTTAGAAATTAAAGCATCTTCTCATTGTTAGATGGAGCAAGAGGTCCCTTAGGGATAAGGAACCTGTTCAAGGTCACACCTTGGAATGAGGAGAGGCTGATTTCCAGTCTGGAGCACAGCTGGAAGCTGGCAAAATGGAAGATCAGTTGCCTGAATTGTTACACTTTCATTCTATTCTTTTTTTATATGGTCATCATAGGGAAAATAGAGAGCATGCAATGATTGTAATTGCCTGGAATCCTCCCACTTCAAGGTGACCATTGCTAGTATTTTTGCTCTATAATTTTCTAGACTTCTATATATCAAAACTTATACCAATACAATCAAAACATATCAGTTTACTAAAACTGTATCAGACTATCTTTATTGCTTGGCAACCTTCTCTTCTCATCAACAAATTTTGAACAATTTTCCATGTCACCAAATATACATTTACATCGTAATTCCTCAGAGATGCATAACTATTTCCTTCTACGAGTACACTGTCATTAGTTTAATCAAACACTTGTTGATAGGCATATAAGCTTTCCCCAAAGTTACACCCTTATAAATGACACTATACTAAATGTCCATGCATCTTTTGCACAAGTGGTATCTCCCTATTGATCAGTGCAACTTTCTGTAGAGTGCAGAGAGATGGCTGTGGCTGGTTTTGGCTACTGCCTTAAGAACTTCTCTTTATTTCTGCACAAGTCACAACCCTATTAGGCCCCAAATCTCTTCTGTTTAAGTGGAAGCAATCACAGCACTGATCTTCTAGTGGTGCTGGGAGGATTCATTGAGATCATACATAGTACAGTCTCAGGTGTGGTACCGTGATTCCTCCTGCTTTGTTTTTATTGCTGAGTAATGTGTCATTGTGAAAGAGTGGCACTCAGGAAGCCAGTACTGATCCTTCACTAAAGGAACTGTATTCAGGGAAGCATCTTTTTTTGCCAGTTGCCTCTGCTGATCCTATCTGTCTCATTTGAAAATATGCATTTAAAACTAATGCTCAGGATACAAAATTTAGAAAATCCAAATATATTACAAGTATCACACTAAAGGAACTGGAAAAGAAATTAAGTAATACAATATGTGTAAAGGATGTAAAAATCCAGCTGCTTGAATTGGTTAAACCCTGTTTTCCTTTTTAAATACTTTTGAGAATAGGCAAAACCCAAAAGGTGCCTTACTAAGCACTTTTTCCATTCATATAGAAATGTCCCAGAGGAAATGTAAACCCCATGTTTCTGATACTTTCACACTTAACATGAAAGAATTGTTTTGTGAGGGTTACTTGATATATTAAGAGGGTTTGGAGATTTTTCCCAAGGTTTTCAAATTTGTTTTTCTTGGAAAAAATATAGTCTCATATAATCAAGGGGAAACTAATTCATACACCACTAAGTTCAAATTCAGTTCAAAAATCTGATGCCAAATTATTTTTAAAATTTTCTTTTCCTAGCTAAAAAATTATAACACTTCCTCTGTTATAGTGTTTCAGCCAAATACCCCAACTTCACAGAAGATACATATAAAATTTTCTCTATTACTATACTAATTTCATATGCATATTTATATAAGGAAGCACCTTCTGGTATACTGCTATCATGAACTGAATCAGACTTTTGCAAGAGATCTGAAAGGATGAATGAAAGACAATGACAGCTCTATTAGTCCTATCTGTTTATAAAAACTGAAAGTTAAAGTTCTCTCCACCAAGTTCAAAGACATTTAATCTACATTTTAAAAAAAATTATTATGGCCTTTACTAATCTTCAATCCAGAACTATCCAGATATAATCATCTGCCACCTGGACTACAAAAACAACCTACTAGTTTGTCTCCCTCAGAATTTTTCTTCCCTGTCTTCAATCCATTTTTCATGAAGCAATCAACTGTATCATCCTTTCCCAACTTTCAATCCATTCTTCCTGGAACAGCCAACCTTATTCCTTAAAATTAAATTCAATCATATCTCCATACTTGAATATAATCAGTGCCTGCCATTGTCTAAGAAGGACAAAAACAAATGCTGAATTCCTTAATATAGCCTCTCTGTCAATTATAAATCTAGAGTCTTTGACCCCTTGGGGACTATCCATAAAGAAAGAGACTTCCAGAATCAGCACCTTTGTACACACTTTGCCCTCCACCTGGACTGTGGTAACCCCTTTTTTTGAGCTAATCAAACTCTACTCAGTTAGTTATCAGCCTCTGCTTCAAGGGAGTCTTTGCTTACCATCATATATCCTGCTATGCAATCATCAGATATCTTTCCATAATACCTTAAAAAATCTATAAATTAAATGTAATACTTTTTAAATGTTTCTGCAATTGAACTGGATTTACCTCTGAAGCCTCATTTCTAATCATTGCAAAAAACTTAAGGTGGTAACATTCAGATAAATGGAAGTCACTTCCAAACTTAGCCTAGCAACATCCAGACAAACTAAGGTCAGTTTTCCATATCTTTAAATAAATTCCCTGTCCTTTATTCTTCTTCTCTTGGACCCATGATCTGTCTGTCAGGGCACTTGTCTTGCATCCATGTATTGATGGTGGAGGAAATCTGCTGTACTTTCTTGATGAAATAATTTATTGCCTTCATTCCTTCTTCAGCAATTACTAGTCCCCTTGTATTTCCCACTATTACTCATATTTCCTATATGCTACTCTGAACTCCCTCCTGTTCAATGTAGATAAATATCTGGGGAAGGCTCTCTACTTGACTAGATATGTCTCTCAAAAATACATGAAAGTACACACACTGCCAGAATTCCTGCACCGCATTTGTGTGTGTGGGCGTGGTCTCAGCATATTTGTCCAATAACACCGTGCAATCATTTTTCCTCTACCATACTGCCACAGAGTGAAGGTCAATTTTCTTTGAAGATGCCATCTTTCTTTCTTAGCCAGGGAACAAAGACGGCTTTTTATATGAAATACCAATTTATATGTAATATGATCTTAATTTCTCAAACCTGGGACTGTGCCCAGAGAGAATTTGGATATATGGATTCATGGCAAGCATCTAATTATATCTATGTATTGATCACCTCCTCTAATCCTTGCTTATTATCTTAAATTTTGTTCTAACACATTGTAATATTTTTAAAATCTGACTTATGGTGAATACTTGATACATTTAATTGCTAATGTATATGTAATTATATTAATATTTATTATTCCTTATTAAGAATAAGATAATAAAAATCACAGTATGTCTGAGGCCTTTGTAAATATTTGTTGCCTGACCAGTTAATATTAATTCTTGATCAATTCTTTCCTTTTTAAGTTGTATTTTAAACCAGATCCTTATCATCCTCTACTGGTAGGTGCAATATACTTTTTTTGTTCTTCGATTTAGGGCTTGAACATATGAGTTACTTTGGCCAAACAGGCATTAAAATAATGTTGCAGGTAGAGACATAAAATGCATTTGGATTCCAGATTCCAAGAATGGAGATTATCTTCTATTGAGCTAACTCTGTCACAAATAACTATAAATATGGGACAAAATATTTTTTAAAAAACCTTTAAAATTTTGCAGAGCATCCCCTAGTAGATTTAAAAAAAAAAAAAAAAAAAAAAAAAAAACAACAACTTAAATGAAGTCTACACTTGGAAGACATCCAAGGAATTGAGTGAATCCTTCCTTCGTATGGCCTTTTTCTTCCCGGAGCAGGACCATTTAAACATCACAGGTTGCTAAATTTCAGATATAAAATCATTATTCTTTATGGACTTAAACAATCAGAGCACGGACTTCAGAGCAAACAGGACAAATCCAAGAAAGAAACGAACCTGGAAGTAATGGCCTAATTCTGAATGTAAACTTGCCAAAAATCCCTGGCTAACTTCTGAACCATCTGTGCACAGGAATGACTCCAAACCATGAATAGAAGAGTTGAAGAGAGATTTTAGCTTATGTCTATGTCAGAAAAGACAGTATTTGAAGTTTTGGTCTAGCCAATAACAAAATAAAAATATCCAGAGTTTCAACAATGTTTCAGAACCCAGGTCATAATCCAAAATGACTAGACTTACGAGAAAACAGAAAAAAGCATGATATATAGTCAATAGATATAGTAAACAATAGGAACCAATCCAAAGATGACATAGATGAAAAAAATTAAAAGAAATTTTAAGAAGCTATTTTAACAAGATCCAAAAATGTGAGAGAAAATATGTTTATGATGAATGCGTAAATAGAAAATCTAAGCAGAGAAATAGAAATTACAAAAATTTTAGAAATAAAAAATCCAAAATATTTCTCTGATGATTAAAGATGATGAGCATTTTTTCATATGTCTGAAGGCCGTGCGCCTGTCTTCTTCAGAGAAATTTCTCTTCAAATCCCTTGCCCAGCCTGCGATGGGATCCCTTATTCTTTTCTTGCTAATGCGTTTGAGTTCTCTGTGGATTCTGGTTATTAGACCCTTGTCAGAGACATAACCTGCAAATATCTTCTCCCATTCTGAGGGCTATTTGCTTGCTTTACTTACTGTGTTCTTGGCTGTGCAGAAGCTTTTTAGTTTGATCACTACTTTACCTCTTTCATGTTTACATGGATGGAGATGGAACATATTCTTCTTAGTAAAGTATCTCAAGAATGGAAGAAAAATTATCCAATGTACTCAGCCCTACTATGAAACTAATTTAGGGCTCCCACATGAAAGCTATGACCCAGTTACAACCTAAGAATAAGGGGAAGGGGAAAAGGAGGGGAGGGAGGGGGAAGGTGGGGGAGGGACGAGGTTTAGTGGGATTACACCTGCGGTGTATCTTACAAGGGTATATGTGAAACTTGGTAGATGTGGTTTGTAGATGTCTTGGCACAATATCTGGGAGAAAGCCAGGAAGGCTGTGTTGACCAGTGTGATGAAAATGTGTCAAACAGTCTATGAAGCTAGTATATGATGCCCCATGATTATATCAATGTACACAGCTATGATTTAATTTAAAAAAAAAAAATCCAAAATAATCTCTGGATGTGCTTCTAAAGAGTAGATTGTAGATGATGCAGAAAAGAATTTAAAGACAGAACAACAGACATTTTTCCATGTGAAGAACAAAAGCAACAACACATTCTAATATTCTTCCCTTTGTACGTAATGGCTTTCTTTCACCTGGCAGCTTTGAGAATTTTCTTGTTTATATTAACTTTAGTGAAGTTAATTATGATATGCCTGGGGGATCACTTTTTGGGGTTGAATCGTCCTGGGGTTCTGAAGCTGTTCTTGATCTGCACCAAGAGAGAAGGCTGAAGAACACACATCAACCCCGCTGAGGTGAGCTGCAACCACAAGGACACAAACAAAAGCAAAACGGCTCACTCAATACCAAGGCTGGTTAAGAAGCAGCAGTCACTCACAGTCTCCAAAAGATAAAGAAGATCAATTATTTTTGCAGTTTGGGCAATTCTGAAGTTTTTCTGTGTTCAGACATTGTTATGGAGTAATCTTATTTGTGTCTTGACCCATTATGGTCCCAGAGTAGCCTTGTCTGAGGCTGATGCTCTATGACATTGCTTTTGGTCAACAGGAGAGCACCAAGGCCTAGCTTACAGTGCTAGGCCAGCTTCTAGATATCTGAAACAGCTTTCTCCTTTCTCAGTCTGGATAAAGCAATAATAATGCCAATGATATTGAACAATTCTTACTTTCTAGACGTTGCACCAAGCAGTTTATCTACATTACGAAATATCACTCTCATAACCACCCTATAAAGTAGGTATTATTAACAATCTACAAAGGAGGCCCCAGAAAGTTTAACAAACTTGTCCAAGGTGACAGAGCTGGAGTGGTGGAGTTTATGTCCAACTCTAAAATTCATAATGTTCAACCCCCTGAGAACATCAGCTTATTGACAACCTACATAGTGCCTGGTGCTTTGTCAGCACTACCTCACTTACTCATGATCCTTTTCTCACATAACTATGATATAGTATGAGATGCAAGACTGATATCAACATCTGTCATATAAGGCACACTATGATTCAACTTTGTTATTAACAGATAGAGGAAGAAGAAATGCATTCATTCACTCAATAAATACTTGCTGAGCTTCTCCTCCAGTGTGAGACATCATGCTAAAAGCCAGGTCTAGAGTTATATTGCATGAGTGAAATAGTCTGTGACCTCTTGAAAATTACATTTTTATGGGAAAGAGAAGCATTAGACAATTAAAACACATACATATATAAAAAATTATACACCCAGAAAAGGGCTATGAAAATAGGGAACACATCTTTATAGTAGACAATAACAATACTAGAATAGATAGCCCTAAGAGGTGGCAGATCTCTGAAGAAGTAACATTTCAGCAAGACTCAACTGCTGCAAAGGAGACAGCTTTGAGAAGAGCCAAGAGAACAGCATTCCAAGCAGAGGGAATAGAACGTGTAAAGTATCTATGAGTGGAATAAGCTAGGGAAATCCTGAAAAATTAAGGGTAAATCCTTTGTTATGGTCTTACAGAGCCAAAGAACCCAAAATTTTCTCTGTGGCAGAGTTTTAAAATATTTTAAGTAGAGGAATGTGATCAATTTATTCCAAACTAGAGCCTAAAAAGAAGTCAGTGGCAAAGGAATATTTGAGTTGGGCTATGGAGAATGTGCATTATCAACAAAGGTAGGGACTGACATAATTTAAAAAAAAAAAAAAAAAAAAAAAGGTAGAAAATGTGAGCAAAGACACAGAGTCCAGGAACCATGGACCAGGTGTCAAGATTGGTGAGTAAATATGTGCTCCTAGAGAGAAGAGGGCATGCTGAGACAAGAGAGTGTAAGGGGACAGTAATTCTTGAAATTGTCCTGGGAATCAATGTTGGACTTGAAGTACAAGTTTCGTAGACAGCAGGACATCATCGCCTGTAAGGTTGACAAATAGGATAAGAGACCTAACATCTGCTTCTCTTTGGTGCTGACTTATTTCTATGAATTGGTTTATGAGTACTCATAAAAAAGCACTGTTTATAACGGCAAAAAAATACACATTTGAGGCTTCGTATATTGAAGAGATATACCATGATATACCAAGAGATATTCATGCTGCCATGTTGTTAATCCTTTATATTATGATATGGTCATAAATTAAGCAGTTCTGAAAAAGCCTCAGACTTCTAGGTTTTGGCTGGAACCAGGGATCAATATTCTGGACAAACACGTGGCTTTTCTGTTTAGACAACAAGATCTTTGGGGAAAAAATTATCTTTTCATAATATGGCCATTTTGGCCATGTTTAAAAGTTCAAATAAACACCCAAACTCATTGCAACTGAATAGGGGTTTGTCCTTTGTTTGGACAAAATACCAATGTGGATGTGGGCATGGTATCTGCTTTCATGAAAGGAATAGTGAAACTACAGGAGAGGAGGTTTCTGAAACGTTGTGTGATGACTGCAGCCATAGTATTGTAATTATGTGGATTGTTTTTTAATTGTAAATGGCAAAGTAACTCAATCTAGCTTAAAGAAAAAATGGGGGGCATTTAAATAATTAAGAGGACTCCTCTTATGTTCGGTCCCTACCATCTATACACCTTGCATATGGTGGTCACATATCAATGTCCTATGGGAAATCAGCCCTGTCCATCTCAGCCCATGGTGATTCAGGTCTTCCAGCCAGGATCACATTCTCACAGGCCCTAGGTATTGGCTCAGGATGGTCAGTTTAAGCCATTGAGAAACGTTAAGATTTTTATGGACAATGCTGGAAAAGGGACTCACTTTACTACTGTGAGTAAACCTACAGGATATGGTGCCCAGAATTTCTGGCAACAGTCTCCTGCCTGCAAGGAGTGAACCTGCCAGAGAACTGAGAGGACACTGTGCTATAGAACCAGGGTGGAGCATGGCGGAAAGATAGCCTGTCTCATTGCTAGAGCACTAGATCAAGCAATTCCTGAGGTTATGCCATAGACCTCCTCAAATTATTCACAAATAGGAAACAATAAGCTTTCTTTTGCTTGAGTCCATTGAGATCAGGTTGTTCTGTCCTTGCAACTGGAAGACACAAGCGAGTGGAGGGGAGCTCATAAAACCTATGAACAGGAGTCCTGGTGGGCTCCAGATGGAGCCTAGAAGCAGGAAATAGAGACCACGTGGAAGCTCAAGGAACCTTCTTTTCCTGTCCATCTCTGCTTCTACTTGAGTGCCATTACTTCTTTCTCTCCTTGTGGACTGATTTCTTTTCTTTGAACAGGATCCAACAGATCCCCAACTCTTGTTACACCCCAGTCATTGGAAAAGATCAGTTAGAATCTCTCTAGATCCCAATTCCAAATTTCCTAGGGAAAAGATCTGAATGAATTGAGTTGGGTTGGGTGCTTGGGTGGTTTTGAGAATAAATTCTTTCTGAACTCTGAGTGTGTGTGTGTGTGTGGGGGGGATTTAAATGTAAAGGATTACAGTTCAAAACAGGTTTATTATTCTCATCCTAATGCCACCCCTTATTTGTCAGAGAACTCAGGACAGAGACATAATAGGCAGGCTCAGCATAAGTTGTTGACACACGGGCAGTCAGGTCCATGAGTGAAGTGCTTCTAACTTTGAGAAGAGCTATCTGTGGCCAGCCCTTCATAAGCCTGGACTGGAGAGCTGATAGCATCAACTCTGTTTCCTCAGAACTGGGGGGTTTCTTGGGACAAGACAGGGGGCTTCTGTGTTAAAAGTAGAATAGTTTCAGGCAATCCTGGATAGGCGGCCACCCTAGATTTGCTGGTTATAGGCCACATCTTTATACCTAAACTGAGGCAGGGTCTCAGCACGGGATGTGACTCCTAAATAGTCATGCAGAGTCATGTAACTACCTTCTGGTTCATGCCTGTAAGAAATGGCTTATATTTTTAAATATAAACTAGCAATTGCTTATTAGCATGTCTGTGTAAGTAATGAGTGTTGATGGGTTTACTGATTGGTGGTCTTTGGGCAGAGATGTAGAGCTCAGTGGGAAGAGGTGGCTACATAGAGCAGGGGCAGAGACAACATACCATGGCGTGACTTCTCCTTGGGTTTGTTAATCCATTACAGGGCATGTGGCTGTCACTGGCAAATATATGGAAATATATATAGGGACCTGTTTGAAAAAAGAAGGACACCCAATTCTGCCTTCCTCCCTCCCCAGTCTCTCTGCCTTTTAACAATTAGGCATATATCACCATCGCAGAAGACTTTAAAGTAACAGTCTATTGTTTGTTTCAATTTAGGGATCGTCTCCCGACCCTGGATGCATATTAAAATCACTCAAAGAGCCTTAAAATATTACAACAGTATCTCCTTTCTCCCTCAGACTAATTGGATCAGAATATCTGTAGGTTTCTAAAACTTTGGTGTTTTAGAAATGTTCCCCAACTGATTCTCATGTGCAGTGAAGCTGAGAATCTCTCATGTAAGGGACTGTGTACAGAAGATGGGCTCTCCTGGGTAGTTAACTGAACTCCTTAGCAAAGCTGCATCTTCCTTTTGGCTAGGTGGAGAAAGCACAGCCAGTGACCAGGTGTCCTTGGAAAGTAGTTCACGCTCCTGTCCAAAGGTCCCTGAAAGCCTGTTTCCCTGACCTGACACTTATACTTTTTGCATTCACCCCTCCCCATGCTACACAATGCTAAAGTACCCACATTCACCCCCACATTATCTTGTCCATGTAAGACTTAATAGGGAGAAAAGTTAGGGCAGTGTTTCATGAAAAGCACTGCGTTATACATGGGTAGGAGTCCTACCTTTCAACAATGAAGGTTTTCCAACTTACCAGCATGGCAGAGTTGTCCACTGTATTCTGATCATCCATGGCCAGGGTGTGGGAGTCTTTTAGCGTGAACTTGGCTACTGGGAACCTAGCCTCACCCTCTGAATCAGTGTGCATTGCCTAGCAAAGGGAACCATTATGAATTGCATAAACCCTCCAAATGGTGTTAAATATAGCCATTTTTCTTCAAAAAGAAATCAGGAAAAATTGAGACACAGTAGGCATTAAGTAGGGTCTTATTGTCTGTTCTTCCCATCCATAAAGCTTAACACTCCTTTCAAAACCTCCACCCACAATTTGATGTACTGTGTGAAGAGAACAGTGTGTGGAGAAGAAGAGGAAAAATGGCAAATATAGAGAAATATAGCAAGGGAATGGCAGGTGAAGGGCTGAGAGGGTCTTGGAGAAGTATTGGAACCTGCTTAGAAGTAAAATGTTTGGACTGCAGGTTGCCAAAGGAACAGGAGGGGAAAAACTTATCCTCTTATCCCAACCAGTTCCATAAGCCATTGCAGGAAGGGATCTGACTTTGTTTGAACAGCTGGAGTAAGGAGTTAGCATAGTCTACTTGATCTGTCTGGGTGTGCCCTTCCCAAGAGCAATTAAACTCTACTTGATCTGACTGGGTGTGCCCTTCCCAAGAGCAATTAAACTCCTAGCATCAGAGAATGACTGGCCTGCAAGGGGCTATAGTGCCATGCCCTCCCAAAACTAACCCCCCCCCCCCCAGTGGGGAAACAGACCCAGAGAAGAGCAGAGACTTGCTGAAAATGTCTCAGCCAGCTGGGGGTGGGGCAAGGATTAGGTCCAACATATTGCTGACTTCACAGCTCAGCAAATTTTCCACTTAGAAATAGGACTTACCATAAAAACCTCCAGGGAATTCCCACATCCTTATCCACTGCCAAGTGCACCCTGCACTCCCTCTTTCAAGATAGACATTTCCTCCCCAACTGCCACCCGCTCCCAACAGTGTCTACTCTAAATAAGAGTATAACATAATCATTGAACCTATAGATGAATTTCATTTATGAAGACAGTCTCATACTCATAGTGAGAAACACTCGGGCTTTCTCTAGCTCTACCATTCTGCAGTGAGACTATTGATTCTACTCACATGTCACTGTGTTTTCACCTTGTATTTTTTCATATTTTCCCCTCTTTTTATCGATAGCAAACCATATTATTTCAGAGTAGTAAAAACATGTCTGCATGGACTAATGAATACGACACATTAGGTTTTCAAAGAAAAGTGTTTTTATTATTTGGAAGTATGCTCCATCAACTCAAGTAGGAGACTAAATCTCATAGGAGATGTTCTTAAGGTATCTGCTATGAGGAAGATGCTTTCAACAAATATTTTTGAGTGCCTGCCATATGCTGCTGAGATACTTGTTGGAATTACAAAGATGAAAACAGTTAATCCCTGTCCTTAGGAACGTGAGAGTAGGATAGAATTATTAGATAAATAAGAGATAAATACTGTGATCTCAATTAACCAGAGTCCCTAAGACGAAGATGGTTGATAAAGTGTTTCTTTTTCATGCAGCTTAAATATCTTCCAATTTTCTGCCTTAGAATTTTCTTTGTGCTCCTAATATCCTCAGCAAACCTTTTCATTATGTCAAGTACAAAGGGCAAGAGGGGCCCAGCTCCAGTTCAAGGGATTGCAAATTCTGACTCAGTAGAGCAAGCTCTGATGAGCTATTCCTTGCACAAAGCAGCCCCCCTCTGAGCACATAACCTTTCTTGTATCATAATAATGAATCCACATTATTTGCTGGTCTGAGAAAGGCATACTATCTTATGTTCCTAACCTCAGTGAAAGACAGGAGAGTGTGCCTCCCTTTGGCCCCATCTCTGAATCACCTCTAACCCTGAAGTCCCAGCCTGTCCCCAGCCAGGGGGGAGAAGGGACTCCTGTTATCTGGCTTTGCTGATATGCTGAGCTAATGGCAGGAAGCTCGCTTGGCCATCCAGAATGGAAGAAACAGAACACCAATTTAAATCATGAAAAAAAGTCAGTGAATCTATCATCATTAATCTTGCTGTCAGTTTTAATTTTGGGGACATTACCTCACTCAACACCAGTTGAAAAGAGCTGCCAAAACCGATGATGTCATCATCACTAGCCGCGTCTGACCCGGCCTGCTCATTCTCAGAGCTCAGAGCAACTTAATAAATCCCCTGGCGCTTGGACACACAGTGGAGTTTTATTACAATGAAGGTATAACCCATGATGTTGCTTTAATTAAATGGCCTGAGAAAATACTTTCTTGTGTTTAGCAAAACTGTAAAACATAATTATCCTCACGCAGTTGGGCCTGTCCATTGTGCTGATGTGATGATTATATATCCTCTTCCCCACCTCTCTCTCTCTTTCCCACAAACATAGACACACACCCCTCTCAGAAAGACGTGGAAGGAATTTTAGAGATAGCCCGAAGACAGCCGAATATGGATGACCATCCTTTCACCCTGAGTCCACACAAATATCTTTTCTAGGTCACCACCTAAACATCTTGTTGTTTGCTGACTACATTCTTAACTGCACGGGAGCATCTGGGCACTTTTGTGGGAAAAACAGTTGAGGGAAGTTGGGGGTTGGCATTTGAGCAGAACCCTGACTTCCATAAAAAGGGGCTAATACACTGGAGAAAACCTGGAGACCAACAGCTGTCTGCTCAAAACTCGGACCTATTGCTCTTCAAATATTTATGAATAATTTCCTCCAGCATGTTTGCTAACTGCTAAGGATATTAGTTTTTGCCAGCCTTCTTACTCACAGCCCATCTGAAGTCGCCTGGCCTGACCCTCCTGTGAAGTCACTCTGCTGAATGGGCACCATTGGGTGGGGGCATCGCCATAGCATCGGTACCCAGGGCCATAAACATGGGCTTTGCTGCATCCTTGCTATTTCAGCTGGAGGAGAGCTGGGTGGTAAGGTGAGAAGGCACCTTCCTCCCAGCCCAATTTTCTCTCAGGCAGAACAGCAAGTTTCAAGGGTGCCACACTTGGTATAAAGCACAGAAGAGGAATGTTCTCAAACACTACCGTGGGGTGAGCATTGCCTGCCTTAAGCATCATGTAAATGGTATTATGCATGTGTGACTGCATGAATATATACACAGACGCACATACACACACCATTTAAAGTTCTCCAGCAAACTGAGTATTATGGGTAAGCATCAGAAACCTGGCCCAAGTCCTCACAAGTCCCCGCCCTCTGACTTATTCCAAGTGACTCCTCCTAAACTCTGTCCCCGATCCCAGGGAGCTCCCCTAAATGGCCTTCATCAATCATGCCACATGGTACACTTGGCTTTGCACAGAGCACAAATGAGACTGAGGGAAGACCCCCAAGCTCATTTTTCATGCCCATCTCAAACAGGAACGGATCCTAGGTCTCCAGGGGTGAGTGAGCTGCACACAAATTCACTGTCCCTTTTACCCTCCCAGATGGAGTCCCTTTGAGACTTTTTAATGGTCTTTCTCTGATCTGAAGTATATATCCAAGTGCAAGATACATGGCCTGATGTAAGAATCCATAACTGCACCCTGTTAACAGTTCCTGCTGTTTATGGAGTATTGTCTTGACATAGTTGTTAAACCTCAATAAATATGTTTTTAATAACCATATGGTATTTAACATATAATAACTGCCTTATTAGCTCTAAATTAAATCCTTGCTCATGACACTTAATTTAAAGTCTGACCAATGTTTTATTGGCTAAGGAAGGATTTGAAATAGCCATGGTAAGGATACTTTATTTGGAAAGAAAAGACTGCTTAAAAATCATGTGATTTGCTGATAGGATTAAATGGCATTGTTTTAAATTCATGCATGGGGGATCTGAGTGAAAATAGGTCACAGTGGAGTTGCAACAGTACAGGAAATTTACCAAAGGGCCACATCCAGAACCCAACTATTACAAGTTTGGAGTACATGTATCTCTGAGGTATGATAAGGAAAGGACTGGGGTTTATCTTTTTTTTAGTGTTCTTCATGTCCTTTTTTATCACCCAGCATGAACGGGCAGACAGTACTGATTTGGGGCAAAGTAGTAAAGAACAAAAATCAGGCTGCAATGTACTCACTTCCTTTACAGGGAACACCAGCTCTTTTTATTGTTGTTTTTCTCATGTCACTCATTGTGCCCCTTAGTTACTCAGTCTCCCACCTAGAGATACTTGTTGGAATTATAAAGATGAAAAGGGTTTATAGTTGATTCTTTTCTTGCTGCTTGGAGAATCCCCAGTGGGGAGGGGAATGGACAGAAAGAGGCTTGCAAACAACTGGGTAGGGAGATGGGCTGCAGCTGGGTTCTGGAACATGGAAATTTCTCAGGCAACAAGATTACCCAAAGTGCTTTGGGGCAGCAAGAGGCAGAGAGTAGGTGTAAGTCTTAGCCTGAGAAGCACCTGCTTGGTAAGGCTGAAGTGTGAGGGAGGGAAAACCCAAGGGAGAGTGAAAATGAGCATGAAAGAGAGACATGGACAGACCAGGGCCAGCCACAGTAGTCAAGGATGGCCTCTGAGAAGCAGAGGGCACTTCACCTGAGCCGGAGCCCCCTAACTCTTAGGATGCATATCGTTAAACCCAGATAAATGTTAAGCAGAGCACACTTTAGACTAAAGCTCTGTAGTCCCCGACTTAGCAGCTTCAGCTTCACTTAGGAACTTGTCAGAAATGCAGATTCTCAGGCTCTGCTTTAAATCTGTGGAACCAGAAACCCTCCAGGTGCAGCTCAACACTAAGAGTTTTATTTTATAATCTCTTCTTCAGGTGATGCACACCAAACTCTGAGATCCACTGCTCCAGAGCAGGGTTAGTCAAACTCAGCACTGTCGATATTGGGGAGGGGGTATAATCCTCTGCTGCGGGGGGCTCTCTTCTGCACTATGCAGTGCTCAGCCGCATCCCTGGCCCCTACCCGGCAGATGTTGGTAGCATTTCCCACCCCAGTCCCTCATTGTGAAACCAAAATGTCTCCAGACATTGCCAAATATCCCTAAGGAGAAAAATCACAGCCTCTGGTTGACGATCACTGCTCTAGAACACAGAACAGCATAGGAAAAGTTGGGGGGTGGGGGATAGAAATTCTAGGATATGCTTGAGAAATAAGGAGTATTCCAGTATAATGAACATTTTAGGTGCATGTCAGGAGTGTTAGAAAAGGCTACGCTCATCATCCCTAATTATTAGAGAAATGCAAATCAAAACCACCCTGAGGTATCATCTAACCCTGGTGAGAATGGCCCACATCACAACCTTTCAAAACTGCAGATGCTGGCATTAATGTGGAGAGAAGGGAATACTTTTATGCAGCTGGTGGGACTGCAAACTAATACAACCTTTTTGGAAAGAAGTGTGGAGAACCCTCAAAGAACTCAAACTAGACCTCCCATTTGATCCTGCAATACCATTAGTAGGCATCTACCTGGAAGAAAAAAAATCCTTTTACCATAAGGACACTTGTACTGGACTTTTTATCACAGTTCTGTTTACAATTGCCAAAATGTGGAAGCAGCCTAAATGCACATCAACCCAGGAATGGATTAACAAGCAAGCTGTGCAGACCAGACTACTCACCCACTACAAAAGATAAAGACTTTACATCTTTTGCATTAACCTGGATGGAAGTGGAACACATTATTCTTAGTAAAGCATCACAAGAATGGAGAAGCAAGAACCCTGTGTACTAAATTCTGGTTATGAGGACAATTAATGACTTAATACATGGTAGGGAGGGTGGAGGAAGGGTAGAGCAGAGAGAGGGAAGGAAGGAGGGGGTAGGAGGGTCACAGTGTGTGAAACACCTTTTGGAGGCAGGACACAATTATACAAGGGACTTTACCTAACAAATGCAATCAATGTAATCTTGTTCTTTGTATCCTCAGTGAACCCCCAATAATTAAAAAAAAAAAAAAGAGAGAGAGAGAGAGAGAGAAAAAATATATATATATAAATAAAAAAAAAAAAAAAAGAAAGAAAGAAAAAAGAAAGTAAGAAAAGGCTACAAAGGTGGGTGAGAGCCTGAGTTTGAAAACCATTGAATGTTGTATTAATTTCATTAGACTGAATTCAAAAGGCAAAGGCGAGTCACTGAAAGTTTTAGGTAGAAGGTGACAAAATTAAATCCTGACTTTGGAGTATGTTAAATTAGAGTAGTGACTTTCAAGCTATTGTGAGAAACACAGACTTGATCCTTGAGCAACGTGTGAGATTGGGTCCCAACCCCCCACCTAGTTGAAAATCCCTATGTAAGTTTTGACTCACCAGAAACTTCACTAATAGCCTATTATTGAAAAGAAGCCACACCAGTAACATAAACAATCGATTAACACATGTACTATGTTCTGTAGTCTTAACAATAAAGTAAACTTGAGAAAACAAAATGTGAATAAGAAAGAGAAAATGTATTTACTATTTATTCAGTTTAAGTGGATCATCACAAAAGTCTTCAGTCTTTATCCTCATGATAAAGTAGGCTTGTCAAGTAGGCTGAGGAGGAGGAGGAGAGGTGAGATTGGTCTTGCTGTCTCAGAGGTGGCAAAGATGGAAGCAAATGCGCATGGAAGTGGACTAGCACGGTTCAAACTGGTGTTGTTCAAGGTCAATTGTATTAATCTAAGGTTCAGGGCATACATATACCTGTACTGAAATTTTTATGAACAATTTTTTTTGTGATTTGTAATGCAGTCTGATTTTTACCTATTCTAGCCTATGTTTTTCAATGTTGGCCATAATATACTGAATGATTTCATAACATACCAATGGGCATAGTCCACAGTTTTAAAAACACTGTATTAGAAATTGGAGGCATTGGAAATGAGGGAGCAGAGAGATCAGTGGAGGAATATTTCAAAGGCCCAGGAAAAATATAATGAAAACCCAGTACTAGAGTAGAAAGGGGACAGAGGGAATAAGAGCTGCCAGGGACGTTTCACATACAGAGAGTATAAAGAAGAAGAAATCAAGAAAAAAAAGTGTCATGGATTTATTCTGTGCCACCCACACAAATAGATCCCTATATAATAAATAGATCTGAGGAAGGTTCCTTTTGTTTTCATTAATTTGGTAGTTTTTGGCGGAGAGGAGTTACATTTCTGACCATGGGCCTGCTGATTTTGAGTTGCTTAGCCTGGTAGAAATGTCCAAACAGCAGGCCAGGCGGGCTATGGTGTGGATGAGGGTCAGGGTTGGAGTTGTGGATTTATGAGTCATGCCAGTGCAAGGCCTGGTGGATGAGGTCACCAGAGGAGGGGGAATGTGGTTTCTGAGACAAATAACTTCCCTCTGTATATTGATATCTATCTGAATAATAATATTCACTTCTTGACTAATAAAGACCCACTCAGCAGATGGGATCACATCATAAGTAAGTCAATGCAAACACAAGGCTTGAGCCTCACCCTTGGAGAGGCTGTAATTCATTTAGGTCCCCCAGGTTGTTCATATTTGCTGAGCACCAACTCTTAACCACACCCTATTCTAAGTACTGAGAATAAAGCAGGGAGCAAAGTAAATATTCCTGTCAGCATGGAGCTTATTCTCTAGTATTAATAGAAGGACGTGGAAAATAAATAAACAAATGAAACATTTATGTCAGATGGTGTTATATGCTATGAAAAGAAATAGAGCAGGGAAAGGAAGAGGTGTACAGAATGGGGGAATTATAAATTTAAATTAGGGGAATCTTCTTCAAAGATTGATCATTGCAATCCCTGGAGTCCCTGGTCTCGGGACAGCCACAGGGCAGTGGTGAGAGTGTGATGAGACTGGCTCCGATGGTCTCAAAGCAGAGTGTGACATAAAGCTGTACAGTGTGCGTGCAGGAGGTGGGAAGTTGAGTCTATCAGGAGTACTGGGCTCTGGGGTCCTACTTTTGTTCCTGCTTTTGCAGAGATGAAGCTGCTTTTTGATTCCTGCATTCCTTCTTCATCTTACTACACTCCCATTCTTACTTTCCAACCCTCTTTCTCACCTTATTTTTCTTTCTTTTTTGTTTTTATTAAATCATAGCTGTGTACACTAATGCAATCATGGGGCACTATACACTAGTTTCATAGACCGTTTGACACATTTTTATCACGCTGGTTAACATAGCCTTCCTGGCATTTTCTTAATTATTGTGTTAAGACATTCTACATTTACTAAGTTTCACATGTACCCTTGTAAGACTTCTGAACAGATGAGAGGCATCTCTTCTGGGTTCTACATGTCTGCTCTTAACCAATGATGAAACACTAGATTCTGTGGGATGTTAAAAATAGAACTCTGGGCCAGGTGCGGTGGCTCACACCTGTAATCCCAGCATTCTGGGAGGTCAAGGCGGGTGGATTGCCTGAGCTCAGGAGTTTGAGACCAGCCTGAGCAAGAGTGCGATCCCTCAGAAAATAGCCAGGCATTGTGATAGGTGCCTATAATCCCAGTTACTTGGGAGGCTGAGGCAAGAGAATCCCTTAAGCTCAGAGTTTGAGATTGCTGTGAGCTGTGACACCATAGCTTTCTCCTGAGAGCAAGAAAGTGAGACTCTGTCTCAAATTAACTAACTAACTAAACAAATAAATAAATAAAATAAAAACAGAAGTCTATAGTCAAATACATTTGGAAAATAGTGGAGTAAACAATTTTAAAGAATTCTTGACTATAGAGCTTCACAAATCTTTAGTGTACTGGTGGCTGTTGGAAATCTCCAAAGAAGGAAATAAAGTATGTGTGGTTTTTCAAACTGGTTTGGGCCATAGAAAACCAGTTGTTGAATATTTGTCAGAAGACTATTGTTCCCAGGTACCCACTACGTCAAACAGTCAACTTGCTGCATTATGTTGGGCAAATCATATAGTCCTTTCTGAATCCTTTCCCTTTATCCATAAAATGAGAGTGTTCATTTGCTACCCACCAAATGTTAATAGTACCACAGGGCTCTGTCCTTGGCCTTGCACTTGTTCAGGATTTAATCAGCAACCTTGGTGAAGAGAAAAGATTATCACATCAGGAGATGGCGTCGAGTTGGGAGGGGTGGCTAATAGGTCAGATGACAGAGTCAAGACTTATTCTGACATGTAAGTATGATAAGCTAAACTGTCTGCAGAAAATCTAATAAAGATGAATATAGGGTTCTGCTTTTACTTTCAGAAAATTGATTTTTAAAGTATAAGATGTGGAAGAGCAGTCTTGACAGCAATTTGTTTAAAAAAAAGAAAAGGCTTCTAGATTTTCATTGACCACAAGCCCAAGATGAGCCATCAGGGGATGTAGCTGCTCTAAAACTAAATCCAGTGAGGTCTGATGAACAGAAATTATTCTTTTTTTTTTTTTTTTATTAAATCATAGCTGTGTACATTGATGATCATGGGGCATCATACACTAGCTTCACAGACCTTTTGACACATTTTCATCACAATGGTTAACCTAGCCTTCCTGGCATTTTCCCAGTTACCGTGCCAAGACATTTACATTCCACATTTACTAAGTTTCACATATACCCTTGTAAGATGCCCCGCAGGTGTAATCCCACCAGTACCCCTCCCTCCACCCCCCCTCCCTTTTCCTCTTTCCCCTATTCTTAGGTTGTAACTGGGTTATAGCTCTCATGTGAAAGCCCTAAATTAGTTTCATAGTAGGGCTGAGTACATTGGGTACTTTTTCTCCCATTCTTGAGATACTTTAGGTATTAAAGAACCATTTTCACAGTTGAAGAAACTGAGGTTCTGAGAGATGAACAATTTTCCTGAGCCTCTGTATTAATACAGAGTAGAGTAAGTTGGTCTGGGTCCCCACCCTGCTCACCCCTCCATCTTCCTGTTTTAAAGGTGAGTGATTGCAGACTCAGGAAAATAAAACATTTTAACTCATTTCTCAGTCCAGAGCAGCAGGAAGCAGAGGAGGAGAAGAGGGGAATCCTTTCATCTTCATCCTCTCATCTTCCGTGTCTTTAATGATGTGTTTTGATCACCGCAGAGATACTGTTGTTAACGTAGTTTGACTCCCCTTCATGGCAGGTTCATTTGAGTGATGTGCCTTTAATGAGTTGATAGAGTTGTCACGGTGTGAAGCTCAGATGCTCGCATAAGGTAGGGAGGGGAGCCTTCCTCTGATAACTCATTACACAGCGCGCCAGCCATGGACGCAGGGGGCTTGGCTGGGACTCACATGCTCCTGCCTGTGTGTGTGTGCACACGCATATATGTGTGTTCAGACTTCAAGCAGGAGGGGTTGCTTTTGCTTTTTGATCTCTCTGTTGACTCCTTACTGGCAGACCACTTGCACACTTTAGGAAGTGTAAGGAAGTTAGTGGTCCAGAAAGCATCTGCTAAGCTCCTCCGTGAGACTCTGGTGCAAGTGGTTGCAGTAACTCCATCAAGTGTAAACTAGTGCTGTGGCCTTGTCATTATTGTCATAATATCTTCTGAGTCAAGTCACGCTCCTTACACTTGCTGTCTGGAGCTGGCTTTTGGAGATAAGCATTTGTCATGTGTCATCAAGCCAGGGACTCATAAAGCAGGAAGGGGGGTGTGCTCTCCAGCACATCCAGTACGAGAGAAGCCAAGTCACTCTCATGTGCTCCAGGGGGTAAGGTCTCTGTGGTCCAGCTTGGACTGGAGCTGCCTAAAGGCAATGACAGGCCTCATGAATAGGAGTACTTCTTAGTAAAATCAGCAGCAGCGATTTAGGGTGGTAAAGAAGAAATGGCTCTCCATTCATAAATGGGAAACTAGTTTACAATCCTGGCTGTGGCTGAGCTAGTAATTATGCAGGTGACTTTAGGCTAATTATTTAACTTGCATGAACCTTCATTGTCCCATCTGTGAAATAGAAATATGGTATATGGTCTACCTGATTCATAGGGTTGATCAGGGATCAAAAGAGTTGACATGTGTAAACCTGCTTTAAAATATTAATGACCCTGTATGTCTACAAGGTATTCTATAATAACTACCAGGGCAGGTATTGCATACCTCGTTCAACCAGCGAAGTCTTGTTGGTTCTCTGTTCCTTATAACTTATCCATTGTAGCAGGCAGAGTTATGAAATGGTCCTCAAGATTCTTGGCCCTGGGTATACAAGCTCTGTGTGATTGTCTCCCCTTGATTCTGGGTGGGAACTATGATTATGATGATTATGGTAGCTTATATTAGCTTATATTTCAGCCCATTGTAACAACCTGGAATGGTATCTCCCTTTTGGCTTTGAAGACACAGCCTCTGTGAGTTCTGCAGTTGCAAGGAAATGAATTCTGTGAATAACCAGCTGAACAGAGAAGCATTTGAACATCAAATGAGACTCCACCCCCTGGCTTATACCTTGATTTTAGCTTCATGATCAACTGGGCAGAGAACCGAGCTAAGTTCTGCTCAGATTTCTGACTTGCAGAACTGTGAGCTAATAAGTAGGTGTTGGGTAAGTTTGTAGCTTACAGTCATTTATTATGCAGTAATAGAAAATGGAGAAGCTTATTTATTCTTTTATTTTTTTTTTTTCATTTTCACTACTACCATTGGAATTGGAATTGGAAAATACTAATTCCAATAAGTATCTTCTTTTATCTAGACTATTGCCATAGTCTTCCTGGAGTCAGTCTTTTGGTCTTCTTCCACTTCATCTCCTGGTAATCTATTTCATACTGAGACACGTAACTTCTGTGTATTATATACATTGTTGATTCTGTTGATGAATTTTTCCCCTCCTTTCCACGTTTCTGAAACAGGGCTGTGTCTCATGATAGATGTGCACATTTAGGGTTGGGTTTATTTTTTTCCCCCAAACCCTTCTTCAATTGGTGATGCATCTTACCAACTGATGGGTATCTCAGAATTGAAAGAATCTGGATGCTCAGTCTAAAATAGGACTATTGCAGTACTAAATAGAATACCTAGAAAGTCTTTGGATGTCTTCATAGGGGAGAAAAGAGAGTTCTCTGCTCAAGAACCTCTTCATTGGCATTCCCAGTGAGGTGCACCTGTCCAGGGCTTGCTCTGGGAAGCAGCTGATATAGACAACCGCAGCACGTGACACAGTCACATTATTTCCCTCCTCCTTGTTGCTCCACATTGCTGGTACCTAAGATTCCTTTGTGACTCCACTTTCTCTTTAGCACCAATGATCTGATCCTTGGTATAGATTACTCTCTGATTCCCAAACAAGGCCACAGATGGTAACACATTTCTTGTGATTTTCCCATTTATCCTGGCTCTATCAGAAAGACCATCTGGGATCTACTCCCAGAGATTTCAGACTAATTCCAGTCATTTATTCACTTAGGCCTTGATTGGGTCTATTTTAGGCAGAGGAGAGAGAGCTCTGGTATAGGACCCAGAGGGCTCAGATATCATTCATCAGTTGTGTGACCTTGGGGACGTCATCGCCTCCCCCATCTCAGTTTTCCCATCTGAGCAATGAGATGCTATGTAAGTTTCTCTCTCCTACTTCCTAAGAATTGAATCCTTCTCAATTCAAATCTCCTTCAAAGTCAGAGCAGAGTGTAGGTGCCACCATGGAGTCAGTCAGTCCATGCCGCTGAGGAATCCCAGTCTTCCATGGGTATCCCTACAAAGGGTGAGAAGAGACCTGGGCCCTCTGATCACCCCACTATTCTTAGCAGGTGACAGGGCCATCACCCAGATTTCCTACAGCACATTTTCTTCACACAACAGGACTCCCTGACATCCTTCTGTCTCCAAGTTCATTCCTGCAGATGTTTCTAATCCTCATCGCTTTATCATAATTGTTATGATAAGCATTTCTGCCAAAATGGCAGTAAAAACTCAATTTTCCTGAGCAAAATTAACAACAGAAAGTGTTCATGGCTCGTGCAACCTGGTTATTAAGCTGTAGCAGGAATTGGCTGCAGCTGTGAAATAAGATATAATTAAAATCTGAAGCCCTTCACCATGTATCTGGTCTGTGCATTTGCGATGTTGTAGATACATGAATTACTGGGGCTGACCAGCTCAAGCTGTCCACTGGGAACCTGTCCAGTGGAATTATGTCTATCTGAATGTCAGAGAGAGAGAGAGAGAGGGATGGGGGGAAAGAGAGAGAGGGAAAGGAGAGGAGTGAATGGACATATTCAGGACAATGCAACAAGAACTTTGGAGGGGAAAGAGCCCCTTCCACCCTCTCTGCTGTGTATCCCAGTTGAAATCTGCCTTCAGCCATGTGATCTTGGATGAGTCACTTATCTTTCAGATTCTTAGCATCCTCTTTGGTAGCACAACGAGGAAGCAGAATATTTTTCATAAGATGCTTGGTTCTAATGTTATTGGCTGGTATTCCATTTGTATAAGGTGGAAAGGACAGGCCCACTATAAATAATTTGAAGTCCTAAGAGTAAAACAAATCACAGATTCATTAGGGAAAGACAAAACTGATGAAAATAAAAACAGGAAACACTGAGCATGGATGTCGTTACTCTGGTTGGTCTTTTATTTTTCAGTTTGTATGGACGTTAGTAACTCATTAACCATTTTTTTTTTTTTTTTCTCCAAGTGATCATGTTTTTACTGAACTTGTATACAACCTTGGCTAGGTTATTCATTATAATGCTTTCCTTTTTATTAAAGTCGAAGGATGTTTTGTGACTGGACTCTGGAGTTTCTACCTTGCTATCACTCTCTTTGAATCTTTCATCACGTTTATTTCAAATGAAAGGCACGTGTATGCTGTGTGTATTATGGTTTCCAGGACCTCAGTAGACAGGTGAGGTTTTGACTACACTTAGGTGTATTGGAGCAAAGTGATGTTGCTTTTTCATTTGGGTTTCCACAGATGCTGGCCTTCATACCCTAGATCCCTCAGATGAGGCTCTGCTTTGGAGCTGTGGCATAGGACAGGAAAGTCATGAGTGGCAGAGTGTCTAGAATGCAAACACCTGCCATTGTGGTTAACCCGCTGGGATACGTTGTCTGCCACTGCTCAGGGGTGGGTTAGGGACTTGTATAGCAACACTATATTTGCTCACTACTCTCCGGGCACTTACAGCAGTTTGGCTACATGTCCAAGAGTTGTCTACTACAAAAATCAGAGAGCGCTCATCCTCCAAGCCTTGTCACCCATATCCTCCCCACCAGACCAGGCTCAGAACACACCCACATTGCTACAGTTTGTTCTTCACTGCTAATGGGCTGGGTGGGGCTGGGTGAGCTACTTGTGCTCTGAGGCCTTTGTTTTCCTCACTGATGGTTGTGAGGCTTGGAGTAGACAAGCCCCAAGTTTTCTTCTGGGCATGGCCTGTCATGTTGCTTAGATAGATGTAAACAGCTGTAACTGGACACTAGAAGAATTGCTGTGGGGTTCTTAGATCATTTCTCTTCCTGCAAACCATTTGATTCAGGTTTTCATGGCTTGAAGTTAGCTCTTGCCTCATTCCCTCAAGATAAAAAGCAGGTGAATTTGAAATGGGACAACTAAGAAAAGGGGTGAAGGGTCCCTAATATATATCAGATATCAGGAACCTGGCCCACCAACATTATTTCATTTAATTTCACAAATCAAATAATGTGGTTTAGGATTGCCTGGGTTCGAGTCCTGTCTCCAATATTAAATACCCATATGACTTTGGGAAAGTTATCTGGTAACTCTGCACCCCAGCCTCCCGATTAATCTATAAAATGGGGTAATAACACCTCACCGTAAAGTTATTGTCAGAAATTAAATGTTTGTAAATACAAAGGTTGTAGAAAAGAAATTGACTTATAAGTGCTAAAAAGATTAGCTATTATTACTACTATTCACTCTTACACACATATACACACACATGCACACACATTTTACAGATATGGAAACTGAGGCTCAGAGAAGTTAAGCAGCCTGACTGAGCTGTCCCAGCCAGTCAGTGGCAGAGTTGAGATTCAAACACAAGTTTATGTAACATATTCTTTTTTTTTTTTTTTTTTTACTACTTTGAAGAGATTCACAGACGAGATTCTAGAGGATTTAGCTTTCTCCTCCATTTTGGCTTCTATAGCATCACCATGAAAACATATTAAAGATATCTGGGACTCACTGTTCACCCCCAGGCATGGACTCTTGCTCAGGATGGTGGCTGTTGTCCCCAAACTTCTATACCTCCAGCCAAGCGGCATGGGAGATGCAGAGCGCGTGTTTGCTGTGCAGTCAGATGTTCATTGTGGAAATGGGCAATTTAGCCTCTCCAAGGCTTGTTCCTGCATCTGGGAACTGGAGCCCAGTCCACCTGCCTTGCAGGTCATGGTCAAGGTGTCATGATACAGCCCCCTTCGAACTTTCCTGCACCGTGTGTGAGAGACCTCTGCTCCCGTTCATTTCCATTCTGCCTTTTCTCTTTCTTTCTCCCTTTCTTTCTCTTCCTGCTCCTTGATCTGATAATTCTTTTTTTTTAATTTTAATTTTTTTTTTTATTAAATCATAGCTGTGTACATTAATGCGATCATGGGGCATCACATACTGGTTTCATAGACTGTTTGACACATTTTCATCACACTGGTTAACACAGCCTTCCTGGCATTTTCTTAGTTATTGTGTTAAGACATTTACATTCTACATTTACTAAGTTTCACATATATCCTTGTAAGATGCACCGCAGGTGTAATCTCACCAATCCCCCTCCCTCCGCCCCCTCCCCCCTCCCTCCCCTCCCTTTCCCCCTTCCCTCTATTCTTGGGTTATAACTGGGTTATATCCCAACAATCTGAAACTGTTGATCTGTGATCTTCCAATCATTTCTTTATTCTTACACATAAAAATAAAAGCTTATTAAGAATTAGAATTGCTTGGGG
>CAUYPK010137945.1:0-19331 GCA_963574355.1 Loris lydekkerianus
TGGGCAAGGGACTTGAAGAGAAACTTCTCTGAAGAAGACAGGCACACGGCCTACAGACATATGAAAAAATGCTCATCATCTTTAATCATCAGAGAAATGTAAATCAAAACTACGTTGAGATATCATCTAACTCCAGTAAGATTAGCCCATATCACAAAATCCCAAGACCAGAGATGTTGGTGTGGATGTGGAGAAAAGGGAACACTTCTACACTGCTGGTGAGAATGCAAATTAATATATTCCTTTTGGAAAGATGTTTGGAGAACACTTAGAGATCTAAAAATAGATCTGCCATTCAATCCTATAATTCCTCTACTAGACATACACCCAGAAGACCAAAAATCACATCATATCAAAAATATTTGTACTAGAATGTTTATTGCAGCCCAATTAATTATTGCTAAGTCATGGAAAAAGCCCAAGTGCCCATCGATCCATGAATGGATTAATAAATTGTGGTATATGTACACCATGGAATATTATGCAGCCTTAAAAGATGGAGACTTTACCTCTTTCATGTTTACATGATGGAGCTGGAACATATTTTTCTTAGTAAAGTATCTCAATAATGGAAGAAAAAGTATCCAATGTACTCAGCCCTACTATGAAACTAATGTATGGCTTTCACATGAAAGCTATAACCCAGTTATACCCTAAGAATAGGGGGAAAGGGGAGCAGGAGGGGAAGGAGGGGGGAGGATGGGTAGAGGGAGGTTGATTGGTGGGATCACACCTGCGGTGCATCTCACAAGGGTATATGTGAAACTTAGTAAATGTAGAATATAAATGTCTTAACATAATAACTAAGAAAGTGCCAGGAAGCCTATGTTAACCAGTGTGATGAAAATGTGTCAAACGGTCTATAAAACCAGTGTATGGTGCCCCATGATCACATTAATGTACACAGCTATGATTTAATTTAAAAAAAAAGGAAAATTGGTTTCATTATTTTATACTTATATTTTAAGACCACTGTTTTCCAGATTATTTTTCATTCCTATTACTCAAGCTATTCAAGACTTTGCTCTCAGAGTCAGATGCTTGTGACCTTGAAGAAAGAATTTGAATTTCTTTGTTTCTTTCCTAAACTAAAATAAGTAAATAAATAAATAAACATACTTAGCTTATTGTGTGTTTTTAAGATTGAATATGACAATGTGCAATAAGAACCTGGTATGTTTCTTCTGGCTCAGAAGGAGCTCAGTGAACCTTAGTTGTTATTTTTACTTTGTTTCTAAAAAGCATGTTTTTAAAATCTATGTCTGAAAAAGATGGTTGGTATAGGGAAGATTTGTATAATTTCCTGGTAATCAAGGAATCTGAAAATCTTGAGCCTTAGATGCTTTATGATTACAAGTGTGTGCCGTTTCAGAGGTACCTGTTTAGGAGGAGAATTATGTTTGTACTCTGCGATGTTTAAAAACATCAAAGGTAATACTAAGTAAAAGTGATGGTGTCCACTGTCTTTTTCTTATTCCTGATCATGTCGGCAGTCTAACTTGATGTTTAGGTGAGGTACAGAGTCAATAAAGCCATCTAGTTCTCCTCCAAGTCATTTTGGTCGTGGAAATCAGTGTCTGTCTTTAGTTCTAACCCAGACCTCTCCAGAATTCCAGACTCTCATGTTCACCTGACTGTCATACATTTAAACATGGATATGCCATAAATATCTTCAGCTCTGTTCTCCTAACTCTGAACGAAGCTTCCCCATCCTTCCTGCACATCCTTCATATCAATATATTAAACACAACTATTCACCCAGTCCTCTCCCTCAGCCACAAACCCTGGAATCATCCTAGATTATTTTCAAGGCCTCACTCTTTATCCATCACCCAGTCATATAAGTTTTACATCTTCATTCACTCAAATATTATTTGAACACCACTGCTTTCCACATTCCTTTTCATTCCTAAAAAAGAGGGTCTTTATCTAACTTTAGCAGACATTCTAGGATAGCCTCCTTACTAGTGTCCCTTTCTCCATGTTCCTCATCCAATAATGTCCCACCGTGTCTCCCTTATAACAGAAATGCCATGCGCCACCTGCCCTCAGAGTCCAAGCATGGCATGCTCATGTTTCAAAGTTCACCTTATGTCAATTCTCATGGGCTATGAAGATTTACTGTCAACAAAACTACCATTTGGAATTAATTTCTGTACGGAGGAAAAGTTTTCACGAAAATGTCCATGCTTTCATGTCCATTAGGACAAAGTGGTTTCTCATTTGGGACCTTGGAAAGAAAGTTACAGATTTTTTTAGATTCTATGGGAAGTAAATTGTATCAGAGGAGAATATACTACAGGGATTATTTTAATTCTTTAAGACTAATTTTTGTTTTAATAAGACTAGGAGAGACGTATGACTAAAATACCTTCAGTATAGATTAGGATTTTTTAATTTTTCAGCTTTAGCAGTATTGACATTTGGGGACAGATAATTTTGGGGTGGGAGTGGTAAGATGGGCTTTCCTGTGCATTTTAGGATGTTCAGCAGCGTCCTGGCCTGTACTCACTGTCAGCAGCAGCCCTAATAGAGATAATCTCCACCCAAGTGACAAGGACCAAAACTTGTTCCAGATATTGACAAATGTCTCTGAAAGTCAACTCACCCCCAGTTGAGAACTGCTGGTCTAGATATTCCCAAATTTCCCAGGATTCTAGAATCACCTTTTTCTTGAATATTAAATCATCTGCATGAAGGGGCACAGTCCCCTGCACCCTTGTAAGGTGAATCAGTTTCATTTGTGCTCCTTGAGGTACAAGGCCTTGAGAAGGAACATCTCCAGTACTTGGGCTAGATGTGAGGTTTGGGGGGATATTTTCCCCCATCTCGCAGAAGTGGCCTTGCTGAAAAATGCAGGTATTCATGCCTTAAAGGAAAAAATGTGCCGGAGGGCCCCACCAAGTCACAGCTGGGGACAGATCATCTGCCTGGGGCAGTGGGCCAGAGCACTTTGTTCCCTACCTCAATTTGCACAATAACTTTCAGTTAATCTTATAGGGAAGTGGGCAAACAGAACAGACAACCCAGCGCCTTTGTGGTTTACCTCCATTGTTGTTGACCTCCAAGCAGGACATTTTTAGTTTGGAAAGGTGTGTACGTACTTTGCTACATTAAAGCTGATAAGAAATCTTTATGACAGTTTTTGTTACCTTTTGTCTTCTTTATTCTTGGATTATTTTTATCTGATGAGTTTGGATATATAAGAAAGTGAATAAAGACGGCTGATTGCTGACGTGCCTGAGCAAACACCAGCCTTCCCTTTTAAAATCATTCATTTCATCTGCGGTGCTTCATCGTGTCATTGACCAAGTAGCCCAGTGGACAGCAACATGCCCAGCTCCCACCCAGTTAAATGCAGAGTTTACTTGGCTATGGGCCTTTCAGTTGTTTCTTATCCAAGCCAGGTGGCAGCCCAAGCCTCCCCTCTTAGGCCGGCTCCTACATGGCATGAGAGTCGATGCTCCCATGGTCACCCAGCTCCTATGTCTGTCGAGGCTGACCCTTTCCTTCCTTCTTCCTGAAGTACCACTATACCTAAGTTTGATGCATTTGACCGATTTTATAAGACATGGGTAGATGTTACATCAAAGGATAAGAAACAATTTCACATTCACTGCTAATCATCACTGTGTCTGCAAAATTTTAGGTTGCTCCACTCTCCAGGAATTTGCCTGCCTGCCTTTCTCCACACGTCTAACATTCTGCTCAGTGATACCGGCGCCTCCCTAACCCTCCTCACACCTTTCTCTTCTTTCTTTTGCCTTCATCTTCACTCCTCTTTCCCCATTTCATAAACTCAAAAGTTTTATGTTACCACGTAGAACAAGTATGTTTTGTTTGTCTTTCCCATTTTCCCATTTCAATCTATGTCCAGTAAGATTATGCCATACTCAACCAAAATGCCCCCTCTGAACACACCAGCGTGTATTTCTCAATATTAGACCTAATTTACCAGGATATAAGTTATGGCACTTCTCTAAATGTTTAAACATCATCTCCTATGAAATTCTCTGCTAAAACTCTCCCCTGGACAGTTCTCATCTCATGTTCTAGGCTCCATTTTAAACCTCACCTCTAGAGAAGCCTTTCCTGATGCCCTGACCATGTAATGAAGTAACTTCCCAATTCAATTATTCTGTTTCACAGCAGCCAGCACTTTTCCTTCACTGCTGATACTATATCTGTAGCTATATATACATATATTCCTGTATTTTTATTAATTTCTAAGCTTCATAGGAGCAAACACATTTAGTTTTTTCACCTATGCCCAGTGTGAGCTCCTTAATATGTGTGTTATTTTTTAAGTTAAAAAATAATGAGCACTACTGGAGATTCATTGGGAAAGAGAAAGATCGTAAAATATACTGAAAGACTAAATATAGGCTTTAGTGCCAGAATTAGTGGATTCAGAATATGAATTAAATGAAGATATTTCTAAAGTAGCTTAGAACAGAGAAAATAAAGCAATAATCCACAGGGGTTTCACCAAAGCACAGTCCAGGTACCATCCCATAATTGCAAGTGAATATGATGGGAAAAGGTGGTTCACACTCTTTTCCCTTGCCGTAAAGTAGGATTAGAAGATCCCTTCTTAGCTATCATGAGATATACACAGAAGGTTTCTATAATTACCTACTTGGAGAAGTAATAGTAATTCTTTAACAAATGGTTGAAAGTATAAGCAGTAACTGTGTTGCATAGAATCGCAATGAATAGTAATTCATTTAACAAATGGTTGAAAGTATAAGCAATAACTGTGTTGCATAGAATCTCTCTGAAATCAGCATTTAAAATTTCTCAAAATGTGGATGAAGACTCAGAAGAGAGAGAGGAGAAGGGACTGCCTCTGAAGTTGTTCAGCAAGGGCATTAAGCTGGGCAGAACCCCCAGGCTTCCCAAGGGCTCAAAAAGATGACAGATAAATATACAAAGGGGCTTCTTTTCAAACAGTTCAGCAGCTCCTCTCTGTTAGTTCGCTTTCCGATAGCTCTGCCAACATAAATAAATAGATCAAAGCTAAATTCATTCCAAAGGAATCGTTTAATTTCAACACCCAAAATAGCATCTCCACTGAAGACAAACTTTCATTCAGGAACCCCCACATGTATATACAGCACAACACACACACTCACATATCCACACACAACATACACACAAATGTATTTTAACTCAGAAATAGCTAAACAGTGCCAGCTCAGTTTAAGCTTGGAAACTGTTGGAAATACAAAGGATTTCAAAAATTTTTAGTGATTTTACTAGTTTTATAAACACACGTGCTCCCTGCTTATTTTAAAAATAAGGAAAAATTGGGGCTTCAAAACTTGAAATCGCACATCTAAGGTCATAAAACAAGGAGCGTGTCACATGCAGTGGAATCCCAGGCTTCCAAGCTCCTCTGCACATCTACTTGCCACAACCCATTCCCATTTCTCACCAAGCTTACAGAGGAACATGTGGCAGGTCGTGAATTAACTGACTGCTTTGCACTATGCATTCATTACCTTCTGTGATAATTAGTGTCATATTAGAGATGAGGATGGACTAAAAGAGGGTAGGCACACAGGTATTATGGAGGCAAAGTTAGAGTATGACATGGGTCTCTGAATGAAACAGAGGCCTGTTTCATTGTTCTTAGTATTAAATTATAAGGGGCAAAATAAAGAAAATGTTAAGAACTATGTCTAAAAACAATGCATTTTGTGCTCAAAATATTATCCTGCTTTACTCTCAAAACCCCGCTGAAATAAGAAAAACATAGAATTTAATCCCTGACGTTGGAAGCATAAAGGTGTGTTACTACTCAGTGAGGACTTGCTGGACGGGCCTGAGACATCTGCAGTCCCACACCTTGGAAAGAAGCTCCAGAGCTGTGAGCTTGGAGGAACCCTGGAGAAGTTCTAAGATGATGGATGGTGACTTCTGGGAGGAAGTAGCAAGCTTGGGAAAGAATATCAGATTAACAGAAGGATAACAAAGTTCTGGAGAAAAATGCCAATGAGATCTCAGAAATGTACATCCAGTCAAACTACTTTCAGATTTGATGCTACTGAGTATTGAAATAATATCAGATAGTCAGGAACTTAAAAAGTTTAGTACCCACAAATTTATTTAGGAAAACTTTTACCTATACCTATTCCAGCAAAATTGCAAAATAATTGAAGGAAAGGTGTAGACAAAAATGTACGACAGCAATAAAAATTACCTAAGTAGGAACGGCAACATTAATAACACAAAGTTGAAGAATTAAGTTCTCCAATTAGTCTTAGAAAAAGTGCCCCAGACCTCGTTGCTGAATGTTACTCAAGTCACCTTCGAAGTAAGCCCCATGGGGAGCTGCGGACTGATTCTAGAATTAGCACCTAGTCCACCCTTCAGAGCATTTTTGAAACTCTTCCTGGAATGACCATCAGAGCTGTCATCATATGGAAGTCTGACAACTACGTTTATGAATTCATCATAGAGACAGTGCTACTTACATCATTGCTGAATATCACTACAGTCACCGGATGGCCAAGGAGAGAACTTTGAGGGTGACAGTTGTGATATTCAGCAAGGAGGCATATTCCAAAATAAAAATAAATGAAAAAGATAGATATTGAAAAACCATCTACTAGACACCCTTTCAGAGACTTTGCACTGCTTAGTATAAAAGATGCTCAGATTAATTAAAGTGATATCCATTTTAAAGATGAAAACACTGAGGCAAATACAGCTAAATAACTTATCTAAAATCACATAGATTATATATAGAATTAGTTTTGAAATTGAGCACTAAGTCTCTAAACCATTAAATAATTCTACAATGTCTATAAACGTCAAGAATGGGAAACATACCCATCAATATCAGTAGAAAGTGCATATTCATGGGAGAACATTAATTCAACTGAATCATCGGTAGTCCAGTAGTCCAACTTTTATCATGGTGCCACATAAATCTTCAAACAATACAACAATCATATCACCCCCTCTCTCAAATTAATCCACAGTCATAGAAGTCTCTCTTAATAACTCACTAGTGATTACTGTTGTGGAAGTTAATGACTGGGAAGGAACATGAGCATTGCTTCTGGGCTTTCATTGCTAAAATAATTCACATACATACCTTTAGAATCAAATTTGAATTATCTCAAACTCTTTCCTAAGAATGAATGTAAACAAAGAAAATATAAGAAAAAAAGGAAGGACCAGAGTGAAGACAGCACCTGCAGTGGAGGGGAAAAACTTTGAGAAAGTCCCTTAGAAAGGGATTTTTGAGGCAAACAAGTCATTTAGGTAGGGAGATAGAAAGGAAACAAAGTTGATTAAGAACCTGCTATATATCCACGGTCCGTCTTCATAAACCTCTGTCTCACAGATGGTAAAACAGACTCTACAAAGGTCAGAAATCTACTGAGTTCATTTAGATATTGACAGGTACCTCCAAATTTATCTCTAAATCTCAGGGTTTTTTTCATGTTTGATTCGCTTTGTTAGAAATGATAGAGTCAAAAACATTTACAGCTAGAACACATACATTTAAAATAATTAAGACGACTTATTTAAATAATTTATTTTTTTCCAAAAGTGCCTTAGCACATGTTATTAGCTACAAATTCAGGATGAATTTGGGAATACACTTGGCACATAGAAAATATGTTTATTATTTACAGCAATCAGTGGGTATAAGAAGGCTGCACATTACGGGAATGATTCAGGGAAAAAAAACTGTCACTTTTGCAATTGTACATCCTCCCAGATATTTTGTGTTGGTCATACTTACTGTAACCCATACCGTAGCCCAATAAAGAACCATTGCTTTAAGAACCATTATTACTTGTAGCTTTCTAAACGAGACTCATTGTTTTGTGGCAAAAATAAGTTTGATAACCACCACAATAAAAATACATTTTATTTTATATTTTTATTTTTTGAAATAGAATCTCACTTTGTTGTCCCAGGCTAGAATACTGTGGTGTCAACCTAGCTCACAGCCACTTCAATCTCCTGGGTTGAAGGTAGCCACCTCCCTCAGACTCCCAATTAGCTGAGAATATAGGTGCTCACCACAAAGCCAGGATAAATTTTCTATTTTTAGTAGAGACAGGGTCTTGCTCTTGCTTAGGCTGATCTCAAATTCCTGAGTTAGGGAATCTTCCTGCCTCAGTCTCCCAGAGTGCTAGGATGACAAGTGTGAGACACCATGCCTGGACCATAAAAACACATTTTAGAATGTCTACAGTCAGTTGAATTTTGTTTATTTCAAAGTAATCACCTTTAACAGCTTGCCACATATTTGGTTAGATATCTTCAATGATTGTAAACTTTCCAAAGCAAAACTAAATTTCAAAAAGAATAACCATTTAGAACCATTTTTCATTTGTCTCAAGAGGCATGCACACGACGTGGGTTTGTTATTGAGGCTGTAGAATGAACAGAAGGCAATGCCAAGAAGTCAATCTTTCCAGGAGTCAAGTAAATGACTACCTCTTGGAACTTCTGCCTCCTCAGTCCTAAACAAAAACAATAATGTCTACTGCAAACAGTGGGCTTCTAAATATTAAACAAATTAAATTAGATAGTGTGAAACAACAAGGGATAGTTCAGGTATAAAGGAATTGCTCATAAGTGGGGTTGAAACAGAGGTTTGATACAATTTAAGGTTGTATTCTACAAAGGTAAATCTGAGGAAAAGCCAGACTTTCTTTCAAGGCAGTGCTAAAGGAATTCAATTAGCTTTATACGAGTATAGACGGGGAATTAGTCATAACTCAGTACTGATTAAGAACCTCACAAAATAACAATGGCTCAGAAAGTTAAGATTTATAAGATGTAAAATGTTATAGTTAATATTTGAAATATAAATTTTTATTATTCTCTGGATACTTTTACTTTTTTGGGGGGGAGACAGTGTCTCACTTTGTTGCCCTCAGTAGGGTGCTGTGGTATCACAGCTCACAGCAACCTCAAACCCTTGGACTTAAGCAATTCTCCTGCCTCAGTCTCCCAAGTAGCTGGGACTACAGATGTCTGCCACAACACCCTGCTATTTTTTTGTTGTTGTGGCAGTTGTCATTGCTGGTTAGCTGGCCTGGGCCAGGTTTGAACCCACCACCTTCAGTGTATGTGCTTGGCACTGTAACCACTATGCTAAGAGCGCTGAGCCCTTTTACATTTTTCTTAATTATATCCTGAATTATATTGTTTTTGTCACAAGCCAGAAGTTTGGAACCTCAATAATTTCCAATTTATTGGAACAATGTTTCTCCCCACAACCCTTGCACTGTCTTGTAGGCAGCTCTCATCTCTCTGCTTCCGGCCAGCTTTGGCTCTCGTGGTCATGACCCCTGGGATCACCATGAGAGCCAAACATAGCTCCTGTGAGTTTGCTATTTACCATCATAATACAGCTCCTCCCAGTCTGCTATTTACCATCTCTCAATGGTGCAACTTTCATCATCAGGTCCCATTAATCTTCAGACAGCACAGTAACAATCGTATCACTTCCTTGCTCAAAGACCTTCAATGCCTTCTAGTTTCCAAATAAATCTAGTTCTAATTTTTCACTGTGGAATTTAAGGCTCTACAAGGTATAGCTCCAGTTTGTCTTCTAGCCCTATCTTATGTAATTCCTGCACAAACACTATTGTATGCTGTACCGCACTACATGGGGCTCTACGCGAGGAATTCACCCTACAGTCTTATTAAATTCACACAGTAGTTCTACTCTTAGGCTAGCATTTCCAACTTACAGAAGTGTAAAATAATAATGGCACTTTTATTACAATATGTTAACTTTATATTTTTATACTTCTTTATATATGTCTTTTGTATAGTTTTATATTTTATAATTAATATTGATTTGACCAAATTTCATATAAAAAATCACTATGACTCAGGTTTAGTTCTTCTAACAATAAAATCCTTGGGATTTCCAAAAGCCTTGCCGAGTACCAAACTCTATCACGCCATGACTCCCTGACATCTGAACTGGATTCTAAGACACTGATTCCAATTTTATTGGCTGGGGGATGAGGTGTCCTCTTCCTTACACTGTCACTTATATGTAGAGCTATCTGATTTGTTCATCAAGATATTTTTGGTTATAAATAACAGTTATCGTGCTGGATAACATAAGTGATATTGAGTCATTCTTAAAATTAGCGCAAACACAGTCTCAAACCATCAGAATGAGAAAACCCAGGCAGCTTGAGGGACCTTGGAAGCAACTTCTGCCATCTGGTGACTGAGTTTCTACCACCTTCCGTCTTTGTGTATCTCCAAAGGGTTTTCAAAAATCTGAAAGGTAAACTCAGATTGTTGTAGCTTGGGTCATTTCAATGAACCTTGTCTTCCTTAGCCTCCAGAGAATTGGGGTTCCACACAGATATGGCCTTTTTTGAGGGAGTCACCCACATTTGTGTCTCATACAGATGTTGGCCATGAAAGAGGCAAAACATTCAACCCCACTCATCTGTGTATGTGTACTAATTATAAACAGTGGGAGGATATGTGTGAAGGAAAATCTTCAGGGTCTTAATTTATAGCATCTCACTCTGAATATACAAATATTTTAAAGACTGGGTTTATCCCTACATAGATCAAATAAAAAGAAATGAAATTGAAGTCACTGAAAAAAATTCTAACTCACTAATTCATGCATTAAAAAAATGTATTGAGAACCCACAGTTTATCCCCGGGATAAACTGATATCTGTCTAAAAGGAGTCAGTACTTTCTTCATAAAACTGGGAAATATGAATGACCAATCCAGACTTAGTATCAGTATCGATTTCTAAAGGAGAAATGGGTCCAAATGATACTGTAAACCCTCTTATGCCAGTCAATGTAAACATATGTATGTGTATTTACATAACTTCTAATTTTCAGTAAAACACATCTGGCAGCATGGGGAAAATCTAATAAAGATAACTTCAGCATTAAAGAAAATGTAGCTCAACATCACAGAACGAGTTTGTTGGAATCACTTGAATAAATGGCATAGAAAGATTCAAATTTCTGTGCAACTTCTGGAGCTTTAAATCACTTATCATTCCCCACCAACTGTAGCAATACTTGAGATAAAAGAACAGCAAGTTAGACTTTTGGGCTAGGAATTGCAGTATTGATAGCTTTGTCTTCCCAGCATTTTGCAGCAATTAATCTATAAGAGGCCTGCATAAAGAAGGCAAAAACATCCCCCAGAGAACCTCAAAAATATTTAGAGAGAGGACTCACTAGAAAAACTAGACTTTTGCTAACAAATAGCCAATGACTCTTAGCTGTTGGGATTTGACATGGGATGCACAGATGGCCTTATTTGTAACCAATGGTGGTGAAGATAGAGGCATATCCATAGGTAGCATAGACACTAAGAACAACTCTATGACTGTTTATCTTCCCCATTCTTTATTGTTTTGTTTGTTTGTTTTCTATATTGCTCTCTAAACCTTGGCCAAGAAAAAGTATTTATCCTTTAAGTTCTCTTACCAGCCACCTTCTCCGTATCTCTGTGATAAAACCTACCAAGATAGAAAAAAAATAAATAAATATTTTCGATTATAATTTCAGTTCATCCCAGGTACCATTCTATGAGACACTGTGTACTGGGAAGTTCATTTGTATTTCTTTTTTCTTTCTTTTTTTCTTTCTTTCTTTCTTTCTTTTTTTTTTTTTTTTTTTGTTGTTGTTGTTGTTGTTGTTGTTGTTTGAATCTACCCTACCTTGGGTTCATTGTGATTTGTCTGTTTTATTTATTTTATTTTATTTATTATTTTATTTGAGAAAGAGTCTCACTTTGTCACCCTCCATAGAGTGCTATGGCATCACTGCTCAAAGCAACCTCAAACTCTTGGGGGTCCCGTGATCCTCTTGCTTCAGCCTCACAGGTATCTGGAACTCCAGGTGCTGCCACAGCAAATGGATAGTTTTGGAGATGGAGTCTCACACTTGCTCCTGAGCTCAAGCAATCTACTTGCCTTGACCTCTCAGAGTACTAGGATTAGAGGTTTGAGCTGTCACATCCAACCTTGTTTGTTTTATTTTATCCCATACATACCGTTTTCTTTCAGTAAAAAATCTGTTTTATTCATAGTTGCACCAAATTAAATGAAATTGAATACTTGCATATATGCAGGCCTAATGCAGTAAGGCCATTTTTCTAGACAGATGATACAAAATCCTGGACAAGGGAAAAAAAGAAAAAACTTTTATTATGAGAATACCAAGCAAAGAAGCCATAATGGAGACTATTCCCATGTGTTACTTTTATGTAACTGAAAGCCAGGGGGTCCTAATGACACCCTGCAGGTAATTCATGTGGGTGGGTCGATTGCTTTAAAACAAATGTTTTCATAACAGAAAATATTTTAGAAAATAGAAAATTAAAATTTCTTTATTAAAAATAAAGGCTGGGTACAGGGGCTCACGTGTGTAATCCCAGCACTCTGGTGAAGCAGGTAGATTGCCTGAGCTCACGGGTTTAAGATCAGCCTGAGCCAAAGCAAGATCTCATCTCTAAAAAACAAAATAAAATAGTAGCCAGGCATTGTGGCAGGCGCCTATATTCCTAGCTACTTGGGAGGCTGAGCCAAGAGAATCACTGAAGCCCAAGAGTTTGAGGTTGCTGTGAGCTGTGACGCCATAGCACTCTACTGAGGGTGACAAAGTGAGACTCTGTCTAAATAAATAAATAAATAAATAAATAATTCTGAAAATATGATAGGACAAATATTAAAACTTTCTTAAGAAAAATTCTGAATAGGAGGAATAAGAAATGCCATTGAAAGAGAATTTGTTGGCCCAGACTGATAGGTAGTGGGTGAAAAGCCCAAAAAGTGGGAGAAGATTTCTTTAATAGTTGTATCAAAAATATATGAAGAATTCTCACAAGTTAATAATAGAAGACCAGGCAATTATTAAAATGAGTAAATGACAGTTATAGGTACTTCACAAGAATTGAGCGGCCAGTGTAGATGCCGTGACAAAGCGACCTCATAGTGACCTCCCCCCTTTTGCCTTTCACTTTCCATCTGTCCCTCTGTTTTCTCAGATCATCTCCAATATAATCAAGTCCTTGTCTCAGCCTCTCCTTTCAGGAGAACCAAACTAAGGCAGAGTGAGCTGAAGAGTAAAGGCCAATGGGGGGAAGGTGGCTTTTCCTCTGAGGGAGAAGAAGAAAGAAAAACATGATGCTTAAAAATAGCCCCCAAAGACAGTCATGTTAAATCCCTTGGCACCTATAATATTACCCTATTCATAAAAAGTCTTTGCAGACATGATTAAGGATCCTGAGATGGGGAGATAAGCCTGGATTAGCCAGGTAAACCCTAAATGCCATCAAAAGTATCTTTATGACATAAAAACAGAGGGAGACTTCACACAGACACACAGAGGAGGAAGGAGTATGAAGATAGGGCAAAGATTGGAGTGAGGTGGCCGTGGTCCAGAGGAGCAAGAAACCAGGGGAAATGGAAGAGGCAAAGAAGGGCCACTCCCTCGGAGCCCTGTAGGCGATATCACCCTCCCCAGACTACTGCATTCTAGAACTACAGTAGAATAAATACCTGTTTCAAGCTGTTGAGTTTGTGATAATTTCTTATAAGAGCCTCCGGAAACTAATACACATGGATTACGGGGGAATAGAATCAGAGAGAGAGAAGAAGGAAGTGAGAATGTCCTTATCAGATGGTTTGATTTCCTGCTAAAATAAGAGCCAAATGTTTCCTGAGTTTTAGAGGCCTCCTACTCTACAGCAGTGATTTGAGTTAGTCTTTGTGAGGAATAGGAGAAAAAATAGAGAACTGTAAGCTTGGCAAAACAACTCATCATGTGTTATTGTTATTTCTTGGGGCTTGGCAATCATCAGCAGGGAGGCTAATAATCAGAGAAAAGTATTCCCGTCTCCTGTCAGAGTTCAGGGGCTAAACTCAAAACCCAAGAAGAGGAACTGGCAAGGAAAACATTAAGACTCTAATTCTGGGGAGGGACTATGGGACTTACGAGGGAACTACAGTAGCAACACACAAATATGACTTCTTTCAAAGAACTGAGGGAACATCTGGGTTCTAAAAGAGCAGAAACTCAGCTAACAAGGCCGGGCACCTGCTTAAGGCAGATTAATAACAAGAGCTCTTGTACTTGACACAGCCCAAACTCCCTCTGCCTCAGAGCAGAATGAATCCTGGAACTTGAGTCAATTAGGCATCAAATAGACCCACCCTTTTGCATCACTGTCATTTTGGATTTCTTCCTTTCCTGGCACTTTGTCCATCTATTTATGACTTCACTGTTCTCTATTCCCAACGTAAAGAGTAGTGGCTGGTGGTGGTGGGAAGAGAGATGGAAGAAGCAGGGGAAAGAAGAGAGCAGGGGGCAAAGGGAGAAACAATATCTTTACAAATATTGCCTCGTACGAACCTCACAACAGGTATGTAATTTAGGTATCATGATCCCAAGTTTACTGAAAAGGAAATTGAGATTTGCAACATTAAATAACCCAAAGTCAGACTACTAGTGAAAGATTCAAACCCACGTTGAACTGAATCCAAAGCCAGTGTTTTTATCCATTCCCTGATTCCCAGTGGCTTCATGGCAATCATTCAACTGTATTTTTTAATTGAGATCCTTAAATCTTTTAAATCTTTATCTTTCATTTCTAATATGCCTTTGCAATTACCACTGATTAATTAAATCACCTATTCAACAAACGTCAATAACTGTCTATTAAACTGGAAAGGCTTCTGAAAGTTGAAGTGAATTAAACAGTAACTTGTAACAAAGATAGACCTTGTGCCTGCTTTCGTAATTTTACAGCCCAGTGGCAGAAACCATCAACGGATTTCTTCCATTTTTCTTACCTGGCTGTTAGATCCAGTTAATGAACTATTTGGTCTTCAGCCTTGATTATATCTTTTCCAGAAAAAATATGGTATTATGTGAGGAAAATTTCAAGTTTTCATTATTTTTAGAGCTATGTACTAAACAAATACTTAAGCTGTTGTGGTCTTGGCAGTAATTTACATCATGAGTTTCAACACGTTTTTCAGTAGTTACAAGTTGAAAGAACTTAAGTTATTTAAGAACAACAATGCAGAATCCCATGTACTCAATTTTAATATGAAGGCAGTAGATGAGCTAATAAAAGGGGGGAGGGAGAAGGAGGGGAGGAGGGAGAGAATGGGGGTCACAGTGCATGGCACACTTCTGGGGGACTTTACCCAACAAATGCAATCAGCATAACCTAATTCTTTGTATCCTCAATGAATCCAAAAGAGTAAAAAAAAGAAAAGAAAATATTAAAAAAAAAAGAACAACAATGCATTGGGGAGAGATGATTTAAGAAGGCAAAATTTCTGTACTAGTATAGCATGTTTTCTTTCAAATAGAAAGTCACCGCTTCCAAGTTTGGACAAAATAATCTATGGTATTAGTATTTATTTATGCATTGAGTGGCAGGTAGAACATAACTAATTTTAGATTTTGCTGTAGTAATAAATGTGAAATTACCACATTCTGCGATGACTGGTGCAATTCTTTGATAAGAAACATTCCCTTTATTTGCCAGTAAGTTCTTTATTCACATTGTTCTACATAGAGACTAACTCCAACCACTTTAAATATTTCTCCTTTACCAGCTAGGGACAAGGGAAGAAGGTGCAGACTTTCCAAAATTACAATTACTAAAAATATTTTAATATTTCTGAGTATTGTCAGCATCAACATTTGCACAATGACTTTTCAACTTTTTCTCTTATTTTCCAAGTTCAATACTTTCCATCATCGTTAGGAATTATAAATTTGTCTGAAAAAAAAAATAGGTCATAGAAGTATTCATCGTGCCTTAAGTATTTTTCCTAGTGTTATTTGAATGGAACTCTCCTCATGTCCAGTTTTATCCTCTCCGTGAATGTTCCTTGCTCTGTGTGCCCACCTTCTCACGCCAAGCCTTCAGTGCTTTGGCATCGAATTACAGTTTAAGTAAAAGTACCATATTGCTTATTAGAAATATGTAAATAAACATCATATTTAAGAGAAATAAATAAAATACAGCTGTTTTGTGCATTTGTGAACATATTGGTAAATCAAATTAATTGACAGTACATTATGGAATAAAAGCTATGACAAAAATTCAAGCAAACATTTGGTCCATCAACTATGACTTTCAACTTCCTCAAATGTGGACATGACTCTAGGCAAATAACAAAGCTCTCTCTTGTTTAATCTTTCCAAATATAAAAAGGACTTCATAATTTATTTATTTAACCATTTTTAATAAGTACTTAATGCACACTCAGTACTTCCCAGTTACTGAGGATGCAACAGCAGATAACTCAAATCAGCTTCTGATTAGTTCCCTCTTAGGGCCTCTGAGCTTGGGTCCCTATCTGACAGGAAGACAGTTCTCGTCTTCATTTGTCTACCTACTTATCACTTATTTCTTAGTTAAAACACATCTCCTTTGGCTTTTGTGATCATCTTATTGAGTGCACACCTATAGACCCCTACCATTTTCTATTACAAAACTGTGACTGATTTGATTTTTTTTTTTTTGGCTGGGGCTGGGTTTGAACCCGCCACCTCCGGCATATGGGACCGGCGCCCTACTCCTTTGAGCCACAGGCACCACCCTGCTTAATTTTTGTGAACATTTTATTTAAAGCTTTCTTCACATTTTTTTTTTGTTTGTTCCCCAAGTAGAATGTAAGTCCCACTCTGTAGAAACTTTGCTGCATCTCCAGTAGAGTGACCAATATCTTATACATGGTAGATTTCTGAAAAATATTTCATGAATTAGTTAATTAAGAAGATAAATAAATACTATTTTCCATCATTATGAAGTTACACTCTGTTAGGAAGGTAATCAGTCCTTCTGGTGGAATGATTATTGTACACAGGACATCTTTAAATGTAGTTTCATGGAAAGGGCATAAAAAATACAACCAACTGAATTTGAATCCCCATTTGTAGAATGGTTTAGCTTCACAAAGTTAAAGCCATTGGCTTTTCTAAAATCTATCTCCACAAGGGACCCTAGAAGGAAAAATTTCTATATATAATCCATTATCCTCCTCCAATCCTCATTCTTCTGACGTTGCTTCTGTGATTCTTTTTTGTGGGCTGGGGAATGTCTAACAGGAGATGACCAAAGACGTCAGACCTGAGTCCTGGTCATTTTATCTCTAAGTTGTGGGTCCTTTTTCCTACTATCAGTGGAGGATTAAGTCAACTTTTCTTAAAGCTCATGAGTATGTAGGAAAGCAATGGACATGAAATGAAAAAGAGGAAACAGATGTTTAAGAGGCAATTCACAACATCTATTATATACTTGAAATAATCAATGGTTTAAAATTAATTCGAAATATTTTTACCATACTATGATCACAAAATTTCCTAAAAATTAAAGGAATGAGTCTTTATATTCTGTCTTGCTATTTGCAAGTTTATGTGCATTAGTGAAATGCTATTCTAAAAAATAATGAAAATAGGCTAATTGCAACTTTACACTGCTGGTACTAGGCCTTGAATTTTTATAGTTCCCTCGTGTCTTGTGAAGCTGCTTAATTTCTTCAGCTTCAGTGGTTGTGGCTAATGCGTGTCACATAGCTGTCGGGGATGAGGGACCTGAAAACTGCCCCAGTCATTCAATGAGGAGCAACTTTGAAAAGACAATTAAATGTCAGGGATTTTTCTCACAGAGGGTCAAGTTAAGGTCTTATGTAGTGTCCTTATAATTTTTTCTGTTTTTTTGATCCCAGTGTCACTTAACTTTAAACATGGCAAGATATAGGAGCTCTTTCCTGTGTGCGTTTTATTTGGATTTTTTCACCTTCTCGTATATCAGGGTAATTGCTCCATTTGGGGTGCTAACCTTGGTGATTAATTATGTGATTTTTTTTAAAGTCTTTAAAATGAGTAGGTTGCATGAGGTCATTGCGGAGTCCCAACACTGGGTGGAAGCTCTGGTGCTAAAGCATAAACATCCTCATGTAATTGTCCTGCTTGTGAAGCTCTGCCAGCTCCCAAGTACCTGCTGCTAAAAGATTACCTCCTTCTGTTTGGAACTAAAGACTTTTTGCCACTAGAGCTCTTGTCTCTTGTTAATTCTCAACCCTCTGCTGCACACACAGTCTGATCAGAGGGGTAGTACAGGATTTCCAGTTAATTCCTTAGGAACCACAACTGAGCGCAATGCCAGTGCTGTTCAGAATATGCTCTGGGCATCGTATGGTTCCTGCACTGTCTCTTACTGGCTGTGGTGATATAAGTACAGGACAGAAGAGTTTAGAAGTTTATAAACTTTTGTAATGATTTGCCATCTTCATGACACTCAAGCACATAGTCAGCGCACAGGTCTACTTGAACAGTTTCAGTGTTTCCACCCTGGCACGGTGAGAAATAGAGATCAGGACTCTGGGGTGCGTGGAGACCCTGGCCTCACTCACACTCAAAGTGGCTGAAAGAGTTAAAACAGAGAGCATCAGGGGACTGGCTGTCACATTGCACCCCACCTGACAACCCTGCAGAGTGCTAAGGAAGACCGGCCTGCCACACCCAAGCCGGGTCACACCCCCAGTCAATGCATCTTGGTGGCCGCCTATATAACCAATTGCTCTTTTCTTGGATTTTTTTTCTTTTCTCTTTCTTTTTTTCTTATTAAATCATAGATGTGTACAATAATGCAATCATGAGGTACAATGTGCTGGTTTCAAATACAGTCTGAAATATTTTGTTAGGCTGGGCAAGGGACTTGAAGAGAAACTTCTCTGAAGAAGATAGGCGCACGGCCTTCAGACATATGAAAAAATGCTCATCATCCTTAACCATCAGAGAAATGCAAATCAAAACTACTTTGAGATATCATCTTACTCCAGTAAAATTAGCCCACATCACAAAATCCCAAAACCAGAGATGCTGGCGCAGATGTGGAGAAAAGGGAACACTTCTGCACAGCTGGTGGGAATGCAAACTAATATGGTCCTTTTGGAAAGATGTTTGGAGAACACTTAGAGTTCTAAAAATAGATCTGCCATTCAATCCTATAATTCCTCTACTAGGTATATATCCAGAAGACCAAAAATCGCATTATAACAAAGATATTTGTACCAGAATATTTATTGCAGCCCAATTCATAATTGCTAAGTCATGGAAAAAACCCAAGTGCCCATCAACTCATGAATGGATTAATAAATTGTGGTATTTGTACACCATGGAATTATGCAGCCATAAGAAAGATGGAGACTTTACCTCTTTCATGTTAACGAATTGCTCTTTCTGGGAGTGGCAGGGAACTGCTCAGGCCACCACCACCACTGCCACCACCCTTGCCTGTAAGTTCCCTGAACAAACTCATCT
>CAUYPK010137949.1:0-36716 GCA_963574355.1 Loris lydekkerianus
GTTACGGCCCATGGTGGGGGGGTGTTTGGGTGGGGGGTGGGTGTTGGGTTTGGGCCCAAAATTTGGGGAATTTTTTTTAATATAATAAAAAAAAAAAAAAAAAAAAAACCTCAAAGCCCCCTCATGACCCTCCAAGACACACAGGCCCCCAGCACACAAACACAGCACACAACACACACACAAACACACATGCATGCACCAACCACGGCAACACCTCTCAATCAGCTTCTGGCTGTGGCTCCAGTTTGGAGCTCAGGCACCCGTGGGAAATCACAGATGGCCCATCTGATACAGCAGAGGCCCAGGCAGGGGCAGGTGGAATGAATTTGGAGAAAAGACTAAAGCAAATCACAGAAGGTGGCAGGCAATACAGGGTAACAGGAAGGTCACCAGGAAGAGGACAGAAGACCCTGTTTGAATCCCCCTTCTGTCTCTTAGGAACTATATGACTTTGGACTAGATATACTTTAAGCCCAACTGCAAAATGAGCATAAAGTCTACCTCCCTTCTGGCTGTCCTAGGATGGAAGGAGCTCCCTAGGAATAACACACTTATGTCCCATCTGCTCGCCTCTGCAGAAAGCCCCTGAGGAATGCCTTGCACACACAGCTATCCACACTCTGCTGAAGCACCACCAGGCCAGGGGCTCACCAAGCAGCCTTGCTGTCAATTCTCAGCAATCACTACCATAGAGCTCTTCCTTAGGACTCCGAGCCCCCACCAGCCAGCCTCACTTTCTACCTGAGAAATGTGGAAAAGATAGTGGGAAGACACTGGTCAAATCAGTCCTATAAGTAGTCACAGCCCAGCTCTGCCTCTTGACAAGTCACTCCACTTCTCTACACATGAGTTTCCCCATCTGAATAACAAGTACAGTAAATGCCCCAAAATGCTCGGAGTTGATGATCTATGCACGGTGCCTGCTTCAGCGCCTGGCACATGCTACACTTAATACACAGTAGATGATATTTCTTTTAATTATAACCATCATCATTACTCTGGCTAATGGAATTAGTTTGTCCCTCTGGAGTAGTAAAGCTAAGGCCTAATTCCTCTCCCAGGTGCCAGCCCCTTGCACATAAGAAGATGGTATCATGTGCCCCTGAGTCTTCTCTTCCCCAAGCAGACATTCCCACCTCGTGCCATGACTCCTGCCACAGCTGACAGATCCTCTGCCCCTTGCTCATTCTCATCCTCATCTCTCCTGATCTGCCAGTGCCTTCCCTAAAATGTAGTGCCCTGAACTAAATCTCCCCAATGCAGTAGCTCCAGCTCCCACCTAAGCATCTGGCACATAGTAGGTGCACAGAACAATAGATTATCAAGTTCACAAATCAGGGCTCTGCTTATAACTTTAGTATGAAAAATAATCCTCTGTTAACCTAACCTCTGTGTCTCAACTTAAGATCAAATTTATTTCAGAAAGATGATGCTGAGAGTCTAACTGATAGGGATCTTTGTTTCTGGTTGACAGACACTTACTTTGGCGGCATTGGTGATGATAAAGAAGAAGAAAATCTAATTTCAAGAAATAAAGAATCTGAGTTTTAACAGATGTGTGACTATGACCCAAATGAATTAATGCTAATTGTTTCCATTTGCTTTAATCTGTAGTGATTCCCAAAGACCTGTGCTTTTCAAACTGCAGGTTGTAACCCATTATTAGGTTATAAAATCAGCTGAGTGGGGCAGAAGAGTATTTTTTTTTTTTAAATAAGACAGAAAATACCAGTACGCATCACACACAATAAAGGTTAAGTATCATTTCATGAAAACTTCTTTTTCAGGTATAGCTGGGGGTAGTGTACAAGTATGTATGTATGCACTAAATCACAAAGTTTGAAAAACATGCCCTGGATCTTTAATGGTAACATGAAAAGAATATAGGTTGACTCAGAACACAGGTTGACTGCCCATGAGAATATGTACTATTTAGGCACAAAATTCAGAAACTATAATAGTTACTTTCTTCAGGGATCCACACCTGATCAGGAAGGTTTACCCAGCTGCAGGAAATACACTTGTACTCACTCTCCAAGATGGAAATGTGTCAAAAAGCTAAGTGCACCATGAGAAGAGACAGAGCACATCTTGTCAACATAGTCTTCCTGAGTCAGCTGATCCATCATGCGGGCAAAACTCTGGCTAACAATCTGGACTTAAGGTGCTAGCCTGCAAAATTGGAAGAATGATACCCAAAATCTTCAATGAGCAATATGTAATTATGAACACTTGGTTCCTTTATTCATTGCTTGATTGCAGAAACAAATCAAAGTTGGTTTTAAAACATGCGTGTAGTACAGAACTATACCTTCCTAACCTATTAAATCAGAGAAACCAAATCTAAATTGAGCCAATATTTCATCCATTACAAATTCTATCCAGCTGTCTGCCTCATGAGCCTGAAGTAGACACCACCTCCCACTGGTTCTCCACAACAGAAGGCAAACATCATGCCCTCATGCGTCTGAAGGCTCTGTGCAGGGAGGATGACGGCCTCATCTCTTGTTTCATTTAGGGCAGAATGAGAGGAATGGGTTTTAAATGCAACAGGAAGCCTGCAGAAGAGAGTGCTGTTAAAGACGGGAACAGGTGACTGAAGCAGGTGCTAGCTACCACCCTGGGCTGGCTGCACCCCACCCCACCTGGAGTCAGAACTGGGCCAAGTGTCAGGGAGTGTAATGCGCCCAGCAGAGCAGCAGCATGGTCCCTTCCTTCCTAGATGACTTTGAGAGGTGCCTTCCTGTCTGTGGCATCCATGGTTCCAGGATGAGGCAGGATGAGGATGTGGGGTTGCCACCAACAATCAGCCCTCCCCCTGGGGCCCCACGGCCTATTTCCAGCTCCTGATTGTTCCTATCTGTGCCAACGTCCTCTGAGGAATCCAGGGCACCCGGGGCCCCACATTGTTCAGATCACACACTCCTCTTCAGAAAAAGCTGCTGAATATCTCTCATTCCTCCAAGCTCCCAGGAGAAACCACATCAGAGGATGAGGAACCAGATCCATGCGTGTGATGGGGACAGAGGACAGGCGGGAGCCACAGGGTGTCTCGACCATTGTCCATCAGATCCCTGCAGTGGACACACAAATGTGTTCAGAGAGCTCGCCTGCCCTGCCAGGGCTGAGCTCACCCCCAAAGCATAGCAAGCCAAGGGCAAGAGGGTATGGCCAGTGCCTCATCAGTACTCTTGATCAACATGCTGTCCTCTGAACATTGATGATTCCACACCACCTGTCTCCCTGACTTTTTGTGAAAACTGCGACTAAACTCACCAGGAAGGGAAGAAGAGATGTTTATGCAGAGCATTGGGTTAGGCAATGGATCTCTATGGGTCACCAGCCACAGCGGAAGATAAATGCAAATGGAGGAAAAAAATTCACAACAAATACTGTATTGCGCTAAGTGCCATAGGGTGGTGTGAATAGAAGGGCCAGGGACAAAGGGAGAAGGGGGGTCAGGAAAAAAGATCTATGTAAGAATCACAGAGGTAAAGAGGTCCACACAGGAGAGGTTGGCACCGCTCCATGACAACACAGCTCCCAAGCAAGACCCGAGATGAGCAGCCAGCGATCTGCCCAGAGACTGGTCAGCGGGCAAGATGCTTCCCAGACACAGAGGCAGCAGGATCTCACACTCCCAGGTGGAAAGGACACTAGCTGTGACCCGCCTGTCCTTCCAGAGCAGTTTTTTTCAACCTTTTTTTATTTCACAGCACACTTGAACCTATAGTTACATTTCCAAGGCATACTTAAATTATGTTGATCAAAAAAAAGAGAAAGTAAAAAGAATATACTTACTGTGCTTTGAACTTCCTTAGAAAATAATTTAATTCATGACCTTTAAAAATCTTCACGGCACACCTAAGACCTCTCACAGCACTAGTGTGCTGTGGCACGAGTTGAAAAACCTCTTTTCAGTGGGCTCTGTCAGGGTCATTTCTATGATAAGGAATTTCACTACTTTTTTTCTTTGTTGTAAAAACTTAGAAATGTTAGAAGTCATACGTTAGAAATGCAAATTAAAACCACCAAGCCAGGCTCGGCGCCTGTGGCTCAAGCGGCTAAGGCGCCAGCAACATACACCTGAACTGACGGGTTCGAATCCAGCCTGGGCCTGCCAAACAACAATGACGGCTGCAACCAAAAAATAGCCGGGCGTTGTGGCGGGCGCCTGTAGTCCCAGCTACTTGGGAGGTAGAGGCAGGAGGCTCGCTTGAGCCCAGGAGTCAGAGATTGCTGTGAGCTGTGATGCCACAGCACTCTACCCAGGGCGACAGCTTGAGGCTGTGTCTCAAAAAAATAAAAATAAATAAATAAAAAATAAAACCACCAAGCCATCATTGTTCACCTATCAGGTTAATTTAAAAAAAAAAAACTCAAACGAGGCTACCCAATGCTGGCAGAAGTGTGGCAGGTCTCCTCAGGGGCCCCACCCCCAGCCACCTCCCCAGGCCCTCACTCACAGACCCTAACCAGCCTCCTGGCCTCTCCTCTTCTTGGGCCTCTCCTCCAGGGCTCTCTCCACTAAATGTTGAGTATCTTCTAAACTTGGGACTGCTCGTTTCAGGCCCTGCAGAAAGACTTCAATGCCCCCTGCTTTCCTCGAGTACATAAAGGAAAGCTCTGGTAGGAAGCAAGAGAAGATCGGGTGGGCCTCGGAGGGCCTCAGATGAATGGGTAGGACACATAGCACAGTGGCAGGTCTGGATTCCCTCTAACACGGCTCTGACACCTTCTCAGCTGTGACTGGGTCCCAGAATCAAGTCAGAGTCACCAAATGAAAAGGAAGGAAGTCTTAGCCATGGTGAAATTATTCAACTATTTAGTCTTCTTTTCACTTTTTAATTGTGACTATACCAAGAAACAAAATACTTTAATCCATCAACACACTTTGCCTGCATGTCCCCCCAACACCATAGGAGGCTGACAGAAGAGGCCAGGCCTAATATGCTGCAATCCCCAGACATCGCTGTAACTCAGGTGACAGCAGTAAGACGCCTGGTACACGCCAGCTGCCTGCACGCGGCAGGAAGGACGGGGTTCCCAGTGCCTCCGCATGTTCTGCTCCCTGTGTGGAATCTATGCCCCTCTCTCGCCACTCTCAGTTGCTTCCCCACCCCAGGCAAAATTGGACCTTCTCTTTTCCACTCTCTGAGCTCCTCCATCACTGTTCGGTGAGCTCGATGCTGATACCGGAGAGGAGGGGGGGTACAGGGGTGATTCTTGTTCCTGAACCTAGCACAGTGCCTGGCTCATAAGAGGTGACGAACGAAAGAAGGCATGAGCCAATCAGACGATGCAGGGAACACCCACGAAGGAGAATGCTGGGACAACTCCCATGCCTGTGGCTCTCCAGACCCTCAGAGGGCTCGGATGAGCACTGTGTGTTCTGGGAAGAGGAAGGGCCTAGAAGCAGGAATGAGCAGTGCCCTAGGAGCCAGTACGTGTCTATTTAATATGCACTGTGCAGATTCTCAGAAATCAATGCTCATTTTAAAAACACCGCTGCCCAGAGCCACCTCCCTGCTTGATGCCAGGGTCGGTGTTAAGTATCTTTCTATTTATAAAGCAATGCTCACTGCAGTGGTGCAATGCCGGTCCCACAGAGGTGGGGCAGAATGGGTCAGAAGGAGAAACTAAGGCCTAGAAACAAGACGCCAGGTGGTTTCTGCACCAGTGAGAGACTCTCCTGGAGACGGTCACTCCCTCCGCTACCTTGGGACCCTCCAGACCAGCTAGAAGGTGACCCCCCCCAACCCACCCCTATCCCCCGTGAGCATAGCCAGATAGACTGAATCATTCAAAGTGATTCTGCTAAGAACCCAGGGAAATGAACCCAGAGACACAGAAAACACGAGGAGGCTGGCTTTCCACATCAGGCCTCTGGCCTCCCCGGGATCCCCATCTCACCTCTTCTAAGGCATCTGTCCACCACAGCGTGAGAAACACCCCCAGCTTCTCCTAGCAGGGGTCAGATTCACGGAACTTCTGAGACGTCAGAGGCTCATCCCTAGCACCTCATATCACACAGGGCATAAAGCTGGTGACCAAAGTCTCATTCATTCCAGCCACCTCCTCAGAAACTAAGGAAGGAAGGAAAAAGGGAAGGCAGGCAGGGCTTGAGGTCCAGGCAGCCGTCTCACACCAAGTCGGAACTCCCCTGGCTGTGGCCTTGTCAGTTAATACCATGCTGAAGGACCAGCATGTTGGGCCTGTTACAAGAAGGAGCCCCTGTCCCCCAACACAGGACACACACGCTGGTGAAAATAAGCACATAAACACTGCTTTGTTTTCTAACACTGAAGTCCCCAACCCCCAGGCCACTGACCAATACTGGTCTTGTATTGACCAGTATTGGTCAGTGGCCTGTAAAGAACTAGGCCACATAGCATCATCACTGGGGCTCCACCTCCTTTTCCATCTTTCATCCCGCTGCCCCCAATCTGTGGAAAAACCGTCTTCCATGAAACTTGTCCCTGGTGCCAAAAAGGTTGAGGACCGGTTTGGGGTTGTTTTTTTGTTTGTTTTTTTTTTGAGACAGAGTCTCACTATGTCACTCTCAGTAAGTACTGTGGCATCACAGCTCACAGCAACCCCAAACTCTTGGGCTTAACCAATTCTCTTGCCTCAGTCTCCCAAGTAGCTGGGACTACAGGCGCCTAGCACAACGCCCGGCTATTTTGTTGTTGTTGCAGTTGTCCTTGTTGTTTAGCTGGCCCAGGTCAGGCTCAAAGCGACCAGCTGGCACCATAAAAACTGTACTACGGGCGCCGAGCCAAGGACCACTGTTCTAACACATGGAATCATAGGATGTTAGAGGTGGAAGGCAGCCTAGAAATCACTAGGTATAAACCTTCATAAGGTTGGGGTGGGGGAGATGAACTTATCCAGGGTCACTATTAAGATCGTAACAGGTTGGGCATGGTGGCTCACACTGGTAATCCTACCACTCTCAGAGGCCAAGGTGGGTAGACTGCTTGAGTTCAGGAGTTTGAGACCAGCCTGAGCAAAAGCAAGACCCCTGTCTCTGCTAAAAACAGAAAAACTAAGGCAAGAGGATCACTTGAACCTAAGAGCTAGAGGTTGCTGTAAGCTACGATGATGCCATGGCACTCTACCCAGAGCAAGAGCGTGAGACTCTATCTCAAAAAGAAAAGTTAACAGAAGAACATGAACATCTTAGTTTCTTGCCTCCCTGATCCACGTCCTTCCCACGATGCTCTAGTCACTCAGTCTATAGTGCAGGGGTGGCGAACACGCGGCTCTCGAGCCGCATGCGGCTCCAACAAGGTAACAAAAAACACCTGACTGAGCATGTTATATTATGTGTTTAATATATTATTGTTACAATTATATGCTTTTGTGTGAGTGTTTTGGCAGGTCACTGCGTGGTGTGGCTCTCTGACTCTCACAGTTTAAAATTTTGGCTCTTTGTGTCGAACTTGTTCGCCACCCCTGCTATAGTGGGTCTAAGACTATACTTAGCACATGGCCTCTACGGGAGACATAATTGGTTCCTGTTTTTAAGCAGCTTATAATTTAAGGAGGGGGAGAGAGGAGAGCACAAAAGAGGAAGGGAGTTTCTTGTTTCAACAAACAAAAACTTACAAACAAAGCAAACTCTTTAAACAGTGTGAACATGAGATAAGTGCAACAATACCGGTAATTGGCACAGAGTAGGCAGTGACTGCTTCCTCTGGGGGTGCCTACACTGGGATCTGCAGGTGAGCAGGAGTCTGCCTAACAGAGCAAGGAGAAAGGGCAACCCAGGACCGCAAACAGCCCAGGCCAGACACGGAGGACAGGAGTGTGCAGCAAAGCAAGGCACGAGAAGAGTGGTGTGGCTGGCGCTTCCAGGTGACGAGGACACAGGGCAGCGCCACAGCCACATGGCCCCTGGGCCTTCCCTGGAATGACAGGTAATTATCATCCATCCAGGCACAGTAGGTGCCCTTAACACACCAGGCCAAAGTGACCAGGTCAGTGGGCTCTGCCACTTTGTAGGATGGCAAAGGACTCATTGGGAAGCTATGTGTTCAAATAAGAGACCCTGTGCACCTGAACTCAGAAAATGGGGTCCAGAGACAGGGTAGAGGTGCAGTCAGCAGAACCTGGGCATAGGGTCCTGGAGAGGAGCAGCTGAGAATGTCTCCCTAAATGTCGGGTGGCAAGAAGGGCCCTCGGACTAGCAACGTCCTTCACTGAGACCATCCTCTTCGTTTAATACACTCCGCTGCCTCGCGCACTTAGTCACCTTCCCGGTCTGCATGCCTGAGACAGCTCCCTACTCCCCACAGGCTCAATCAACATCTGCAGGCCGACTGATTACAAAGCAAGCATGCTTCCAATGCTGAATAAAGCCTTGCTAAGTGACAGTGCTGATGGATCTAGTACAAGATTGGGTCAACAAACCAGCTCATCTCACCAGCCACCCCACCACCCATCTCACAATCTCCATTTGTACAGTCTGTGGTTCCCAGCCTGGAGCAGATACTGGGGCCCCAGCTGGCAGGCGCTGGGAAGGTGATTGAAAAGACTCAAGACTAGACTCCCACAATGCCAGTTCTGAGCACTGGGGTGGGACTCAGTGGGTAGCTTTTAAGCTCCCCAGGTGACTCGAATACTCGTGTCAGATTAAGAATCACCAATTACTATATCCTCTCGTTTTAGAGATAAAGAAACAGGTCTGCAAAGCTAAGCAATGGTCCATAGCTAGGAATGGCTGCACTGCCCCCATCCACACTGGCTCCCCAGGGCTCCATCCAGAGCTGGACAGGAGGCAGGGCACCACCTGCACCAGAGGACCAGTCAGCACCCTGCATTCCCCAGCAGTGCACCAGGGCTGAGGCTGGGCACTGTGATGGATGGATCCTGCTTTGCTGGCTGCTGCTAGAGGGCCAGAGTGGAAGAACAGAAATGAAAAGCCTAGGAGATATTTTCCCTGTGATTTGTGCCGCTTGAGATGCCCTGTAGCAATATTTATCTTGCGGCTCTGTCCCACTTTCGTTTATTATCCAGCTTAGCCTGAGTTATCACAACCAGGACGGGACCCATAAACTAGCTACCTGACACTGGCAGGACCGTGCAGTGTATTTTAAAATCCCAAGGAGCTGCTTCAATCTTCCACAGAATGTAAGAAAAACAGGTGCACTCGTTGTCCCCTGGGAATTGTGGCCACTCTGGACACAGACAGAGGTGAACCTGACTCACTAGAGAAACTGCCGCAATCCCAGAAACTCACCCCAACACTTGGGGCATCCATGCCTCTCCTGCCAGTACAGAGTCACCATCTGGTCTGGTCACTGCCCCTTCTTTAGGCCAGTAAGACATATCTTTCAAAGGCCCAGGGCATTCCTGGGGTTAAATTATAATCATCTGCTGGCAGCAATTCATTGAAACACATGCCAGTAAATGAATGAATGCTGAATTTATTGGGTATCTATTACACACTAGGTCTGTACTGGGCATGGGGATCAGAAGTACAAGACCAAGTCCTTAATTATCTTATCTCCCAGATGTATCCACAGATAGACAGATGGGTGACAGTACAGGAAGGACAGGGTGGGTATGACAGGGTTCAGAGGGGACCATAGGAGCTATCAGGACACCCAGCGCCAGGGGATCCTTGGGGCTGGGGCTGATACCACAGAAAACACGACCATAGGGTGGGCTGTAATTCACCAATTGACAGCAAGCAATATCTAAAGATTATGAAAAAAAATAAATAAAGATTATGGATTAGTTACATGATCTAGTACTGGGTTTATGGCAGTGCACAAAACCAGAAGTAAAGAAAAGCAAGCCCTCCTGTGGCTTACCTCCTGATCTAAGGACATGGGAGTGACAATAAGGAATTAAACATACATATACGTGTGTGTGTGTGTGTGTGTGTGCACGCACGCGCATAGAGAGAGAGATGGAGAGAATACATGTCTTCTATGCTACATAGGAAAATAGAGATGGAAGAGTGGGACCACACAGGGCCGGGAGAGCACAGCTGCTTTAAATAGGAAGGTCAGGAAGGGCTCCTCCTACATCTGAGCGGGGTAGGGAGAGGCACTGGGGAGCTGTCACAATAACCCAAGCAAGAGGGGAGGGATGGTGGTTGGGATCAGGGCTGCACTGGCAGAAGCACTGAGAGGAGAAAGAATCCTGGTTGATCTACAAAGCTAACAGGCTGGGAGAAGACCAACAGCGCACTCCTGACATGTTAAAACACGCATCAATCACCCATGGAGAGACGCAATGCTGTGCTCCTAGGAGACAAGATGGAAACTGAAGGAACTGCAGAGCGCGCCAGCCAGGAGTCCCCGCCTGGCAGAGGACAACGTGGTGGTGGACCCTGAAGCCGCACCTCCACCGCCGTGCTGGTCATTCTGCTCTACTAGGTCTGCGTCAGCACCCTCAATACTCCTGCTTGGCAGGGCTGGGGAAGTGCGACCTGCACAGCCATCTCTCTCTACAGATGAGCTACCCAGAAGCCAGAAAAGCCACAAACACAACTTGCCCAAGGCCACCTGGCAGCAGAGCAGAATCTGGGGATTGCTTCTCTACGACACACAGCTGCACCAAATTAGATTCGGTTTTCTGCTATGTAATTTTTTTTTTTTTTTTTTTTTTTTTTAATGTAGAGACGAGGCTGTTGCCCAGGCTGGTCTCAAACTGCCTGGCCTCAAGTGATCCCCCTCACCTCAGCTTCCCAAAGTGCTGGGATTACAGGTGTAAGGCACTGCGCCTGGCCCTAGCAATGTAATTTCAATGATAAAGAGGGAAAAAAATATCTCTACTTCTGGGAGTTCTTTCAAAAAAGTTGCCTTCAGAGTCTGAGTTCTTTCCCAAGAATATTTATGATCTGCAGAATCCTTGCTACATGGTATCTGGACACAAGCTGGACACAGATATGTCTACTACAGAAATGTAGGTTGTAAGTGTAAAGCAGGAGTAATTGCAAAGTCTATATGCATGGAAAAGAAGGAAAAATACTGAGCTTTGGCACAGACCAACATAGATAAGTCAAAAAGCTCTGGAATATTCCCTGCAAACACCATAAACGAGATGAATGGGAGAGAAATTCAGATTTAAATGACATTTATTGAGCACCTTCTATTTCCAGTTTCCTTTGCTTCATCACTCAATCTACACAGTAACCCGGTGAGACATGTATTATTATTCCCAGATGATGGACGTGGAACTTGGAGAGGTAAAGGGACTTGCTCAAGGTCATAGCGGCTAGCAAAAAGTAAAGATGGGATTCAGGACACCTCCTGCTGCACCCCAAGACTTTTTGACTCCTAAATCAAAGCTCTCTCCATTGCCATGCTGCATTGCAAAAACAAGGAAAGAGGGACTCCACAATCAGGTTCAAGGACATAACTGGGTCTGACTTAGGGAACTAAGCACATCTCAGGGCTGCCCTGCATCCTCCATCTCCACCTGACCCAACATGAGATGGACAAGGTATTCTTCAAGTATCATTTGAAGCTGCCTCCCTGATACGTCTTCCAAACCCACCTCCAGTGAGTTCAGGGGCTTGGATCTGCCTCCCAGATGACCACTCACGGCCCTCTCTAGCTGAGAAGCCTCACATCCTGGCTGATGCCTATGGCTCTGCGTGGGTATAGGGTTTACTATTAATAATGCTATCACATGACTTTCATACAGGACTCTTTACTTTCAGGGGAGCAGGGGGGAATAAGGAGGGTAGGTACACATATCACCATTTGACAAGGAAAGAAACTGAGATATGGGCGACAAAGCACCTTTCCAAGGATACCATCTAATTAACATCTGAACCATAACTAGAAGTCAGAGCTTCTCTTGTCCAAGCCAGAAGTCTTTCCACTAGACCACATGAACTCCTTCTGTCCACTGTTTCTTCCTAGAGCAAGGAGTTCTTCTACCCACAGAGAGTGCCATAGTCAGTCAGACCTCCCCTAGCCTTGGGGTCAACCTACCCCCTAACCCCCAGAGACAGAATGAGCACCTTCTGCCCACTCAGGGGGAAGACACAGCACTTGGCAGAGAGAGAAGGCAACCCGGGTGGTGTGGCCTCTGCCCCCATCCAATGCTCTGAGTCTACAGGCTGGAGAGGTCAGTGAGAGCGCATGGGCGGAGGGAATAGAGCCAGTTTCCTCTTCTCTGAGTGCATACCGCAAAGATTCCTGTCCAGGAAGCCCACTGCCAGGGCATCTGGAAGAAGGAGAGAAATGACAAGAAGATAAGCGCACATGTGCTTCGTGTTCCCAGCTCCGCCGAATGCCACATGAGATCACCACCTTATATTTCTCCACTACCTTCCTCCTGAGTCACGTCCAAACCTGAGCTCATCCATCTGCACATCAGTGCTGGCCAGGAGAGGAGGCGGGGCCCATCGGTGCACCATGTCTTATTCATTCATTTGCTCACCAAGTGCTTTACCGAGAGAGACACTCAGACAAGGGAGGGGACAGAGTGTCGCCTCTGCTCCCCAGAGAGACAGGGACTAGCCTGGGAAGAGAATTAATAAGATTGACCAGATCCTCCCCATTCAGAGCCCGATTCTTCCCAATCCTTATAAACTCTCTCAAGGCATCTACAGGTAAAGAGATAGATGCTCACTTCACGAGCATGTTAATAATGATTCCTAGAAGGAAAGGGGGGGGGGGGGGGGGCAAAAAGACAGAATGCAAGTCTGCTCTACCCTGGCCCTGGTACCCCCAGCACACAACACTCTCCAATCAATAGCCTCTGTCCTGAATTCTGCTGTGTGTGCTGGGTACTGCGCAGCTGCAGCAGGCCCAGGTCCTGCTCACCCAGTACCCCTTCAGTACCTGGCACATACTGGAAACTCATATACCACCTGCCTTGGTCTTGAATTGAGGGAGGCATAAAGACAAGGGCCAGAGGAGAGGTTTTATGAAGACCTTATCAACTAAATAGGTTTGAAGCATGTGGAAGGAGCTGGTGCAGCACAGAAAGATGAAGCTTTTCTGATGAGAAAAAAGTGAGTGGTTCTTTGCCAAAGATGACTGATGCTACCCCTGCCTTGCAGGAAGCTGAGCTAAATGGTAATGCAGAGCCTCCCAAGCCTGGGTTTCTGTGGTACTCTGTGGTACGGAATGTGTAACATGGGGCTGCCTCCTGCTACTGTTCCCCTCGGCCCCAGGCTATGCCTTCATCCACAAAGGATGAAACCCCAACTGACTTTATACCCCCCCTCCCAAGGCAAAAGGCCCATGACCTGACCCTGCAGAATCAGGCCCTGAGCACCCAAACGAGCCAGTGGGATGGGCGCAGGTGGGTGGTTAGTGCAAGCAGGACACTGTCCCAGAGTAGAGCACACAGGGACTCCACAGGTCCAGAGCTAGGTGCTCCACAAGCCCCTACCAGGTGGGGCCAGCCAAAGCTGGTGGAAGAAACCCAGTCAGGCCTGGCCCTGCACTCCAGGTGATAGCCAGGCCCCCAGTACCTCCTAGCCCCTGTCATCACAAGCTTGCAGAGACCATATTTGCATTAATTAGGCAGCAGCTGCCTAGATTTGGAACCACAAATGAGAGGGCTGTGTACACCCCAATTCCAGCCCACCATGTGCTCCATGCCCCCATATCCACCCCAGCCCATGTCCATCATCCCTCTCTAGCTGAACCTTGGTTCAACCCTCCACTAGTCTTCAATCACCTACATACTGAGCACTGCCCTAACCGTGGATGGGGAAAGGAGGTGCAAAAGTACATAAGACATAGCCTCTGGGGGTTACAGTTTCTTCTGCTCGAAGCTGGCCAATACTACATGGAAGCTATACGTTTCTTTACCCTCCTAAAATATGTCTCAGTCTCTCTGTGTCCTCACTGGCTGGTATAGCTACCTTGACAGAAGAGCTAAAAACCCTAGTCTGTGCTCAAAATCCTATTCCCGTTGCTCAAATTCACTGCTCATCAATGAAATCAAACAAAAGCCATGGGGAGATGCCCCTATATACCCACCAGAATGGCTAAAACAAAATCAACAGAAAACATCAAGCGCTGGGATGAACAGAGGCCACCCAGAACTTTCATGAACTGCTGCCGGAAAATTGGTAGTATCAGTGAAAATGGAATATACCCATATTCTGTGTCTTAGCAATTCCACTATTTTTTATAAACAAAATGAAATGGGTTTTGATGAAAAGATATATAAGAATGGGCAGTGCCTGTAGCTCAAAGGAGCAGGGTATATATGCCGGAAGCGGTGGGTTCAAACCCAGCCCCAGCCAAAAACGGATTAAAAAAAAAAAAAAAAAAGTCTATCAGAATGTTCATAGAAGCATTAATTTAAAAATAACCCATATCTGGAAACGATCAAGATGTGCATCAAGAATAGAAAGGCTAAATTAACTACTATGCAGTCCTATGGTAGAATATCATGCAACAATAAAAATTAATGAACTACAGCCACATGTAGCAACATAGATGAATTACATTTTTAAGATGTCAAGAAAAAGAAGTCAGGCCAACCACGGTGGCTCACACCTGTAATCCTAACTCTCTGGGAGGCTGAGGCAGGTAGACTGAGCTCAGGAGTTCAAGACCAGCCTGAGCAACAGAGAGACCTGTCTCTACTAAAAAGAGAAAAACTAGCCAGCGTTGTGGTGGGCACTTATAGTCCCAGCTACTCGGGAGATTGAGACAAGAGGATTGCTTGAGCCCAAGATTTTGAGCTTACTATGACGCCATGGCACTCTATCCTGGGCAATAGAGTCTGAGACTCTGTCTCAAAAATTAAAACAAAGTCAGACATAAAAGAATACATACTGTATGAATCCACTTATGGTAAGTTCAAAAGCTAACCTATGCTATTACATGGCAGGTTGGTGGTTACCCAGAACTGGGAACAATGGCAGAAAAGAGAATGGGGATGACTTCTGAGGTGATAGTGATGCTGATCTTATTACAGACACGTTCACTTATGTATAAACATTCACTGAAGGCTGCATTTTTATATATGTATATTATATTTCAATAGAATATTTGAACATTTCTGTCTGTTCATTCACCCTATAGCCCTCTAACATAAAGGGAAAAAGCTGTTCACATGAGTAATATAAATCGCTAATCATCTGGATGTATAATAACTAGTGTTTTTCCATCTCTAAAATGAAGAATATGAGATAATCTCTAAGGAACCTTCCAGCTCTGGATAGTATGACGCTTTGATCCTATTCTTAGTAAAACCTCATTAATCAGTAATAAGAAATCCTTCCCAAATTAGTGAAAAGTACAAAATATGGAACATTTGTTTAAAGAAAGACAGTGTTACTGCTTGCAAAAACCAAGCACCTTACAAAATCAAAATACAAATGTCTACTAAATTTAAGTTAATGAAAAAAATTACAATATACATTAGGCTTACACTACTTAATACTGCTTGATATTAAACTCCTGTGTCTTCTCTATGTCTTTATTTCAACAATTTTCAGCAAGAGGAATACTGAATGCCAAGTAACTACATCTGCTGTATCACAAGTGACCAAAGGAGAGTTTTTGGGGTAATGTTGAAGGAAATATCTGTACTCCATACACTGGGCACTTCCCTCCTGGTGCTGTTAGACCCACACACTCCACCCCACACCTGGGCAAATCTGAGCTTAGCCTGACCCCAGGTGCTGATGCCACTCCTTGAGGACCGTCCTCTGCATGATGCTGCCTTCGAACATGGCTGAGACGTGGATTACTTATGAGACTTAATACACCCCTGGGAGCTCAGCAACACCAATGAGACAGCAGATTGTAGCAGGCAGCAGGATGGGAATTCTAGGCGCCATCATAAATTAAACCTCTGCTCAATGGCTAATCTCATGGGCGCCTCACGAATACACAAACAGATTGACTAAGGCTCACTCACAGCCTTCAGAGTTTACAACCAGAGGGACCTCCCTTCTCGGTTGCCAGCACAATCTCAGCTTGTGGACAACTTTCTTCAGTCCCTGGTTATCTCCTTCTATACAGTGGGGAGAAACACTCCATGAATCTCATCCAGCTTTGCAACAGCAACAATGCAATTAATTTCTGGACTCCTCTACCCAACAAGAGAGAGCATGGGGAATAATGGCCCAAAGGAGATTATTTCCTAGAGGCCATGCTGAAAGTCCAAAGAGCAGCACCTCCCCAAGGAACTGGTATTTCATAAAGTTCACTGAAAAATGAGCAAAGGCACCCTGATTCCCAGCAAACCCCCATTAATCAATAGTAAGAAATCCTCCCATTTCCCTCTTCAATGGAAGAGTTAATTCAGAGTTGGGCTTCTTAGTTAAAATCTAAATGCACTGAGGACTCAAGCCTGAAAACCATCATTCCATTAGGGGCAAAGAAAAGAGCAGCTGAATTAGGCCTCCCTTCCCCCAGCCGAGGGCTGTGCGTGAACTTCCCCTCCTCCATGCTCTACCACCTGTCTCTGGACCAAATACAGATCCCAGAGAGGCATTTCCTGAGTTCTGCAAACTCCCTGACCCTGGAGGTTAATCCTACCCCTCTGTGGCCAGGCCATAAGACAATGAGCCTCTTCCCTCCTGACAGAGGAAACCACTGAATCCTAGAATTTCAGGGATATAAGGGACCTGAGAAGCCAGTAAGTTCAAGGCTCTGAAACACTCAGGGATTATCCCAAGGTCACAAAGCAGAAATGGAGAGGAGGCCAGGATTCAGAGCTGGGTTGTCTGACCTTTGGCCTAACATTCTTTACTATACCCAAGACAGAGTGGCCTCGGCAGCCGAAATGCCATCTTGGCCCACTGATAGTGGCAACCTGGAGTGCTATACAGATAGGGATGGCTGGGCCAAGACTCAGTGCAGAGCAAAGACAGCTGTGAGGATGAAGGAGCAACGTCCACCTGGAACACAGGAGGTGGGCTTTGCAGTTAAGCATTTGCCAGGAGTCATCCCAGATACCTCTGCACCACCTTGATCCAGCCATTCTGCCCTTGTAGGCCTGGGACAAGTGCAAGGGCTGGGAGAGGAGCTACCCCTATGGGGAAGAAAAGAAACCGAGGCAAGCGGCAAAGGAGACCAGAGGAAGCTGGAAACAAAATCAAGAAAACTCTGTTTCATTTCAAATCAGTACTTACTTATTGAGGGCCTGCTATCCATGTATTGGACAAACATGTCTCAAACGCCCACTACATGCCGGCCATGGCGGAGCTTCCTGACCAATGCGAGGTACCATAGAGTATAAAGCGAACTCTCCTCCTGTCTCTGCTGCTAACCAGTCATACGTGACCTTCCTTTCTGCGCTGCAGACCCCGTGTCTGAGAACAGATTAACAAATCTCCCAGGGCTGTTGTCAGAATCAAAATCAAAAATTCACATGAAAGCATCTTAGGAAACAGAAAGCCCCATGTTATTTCAGAGTATGGCCGTCATTTCCTTCCTCCTACTGGGGCCTTTGCACTCAACAAGCAGTCCAGCCTTAGCACCCACTGGCCTCCCTGGCACCCCACTCAGCCCACCTTCCAGGTGAGGGACTGTGGTAGGGGAGGGAGTTGAGGATGCAAGGGAGAGAGAATAAAGAGCTGCCCAAGCATGTGGAGGGAGAATTCCAGCCACGATATTAATAACAGCAGGTGAGTCTCTAATATCCAGAGGCAGCAACTCACAGAAGAGATTTTCTGTATCCTCGAGGGCAGAGCAGAGGATTACCACTGATGTGTTATCTGCTCCCGTTCTTCCTGCCAGGAGTCAAGCATAATACCTTAGTAATGCAGTCGCACTGATGCTCTCTACACCGAGATATGTAAATGATACACAATGGGTAGGAAACGTCACACACTGACATCTGCCTTTCCCAGATACCTCCTACTCCAGGATGTGAAACCCAGGAAAATCCTCTGGGCGGCAAAAGCTGTAGGCAGAACACTAACCCAGGAGGCAGAGACCCAGGCACTGCAGTTAAGCAGACTTTGTCGAGCAGCAAAGGTCTGTAAAACACCATCCTGGGTGTGGTGGAGTAGAAGAGAGGAAAAATAAGTAAAATACAAAATGAGGACATCATGGTCCCTATCCTATACAGGGGTATTTTAATTCTAGGGTTAAAACACATACACAAGCCGGGTCAGTGGCAAGCACCTGCAATCCCAGCACTTGGGAGAGGCTGAGACCGGAGGATCATTTGAAACTAGGAATTTGAGGTTATGATGAGCTATGATTGGGCCACTACACTCCTGCCTAGATGACAGAGACCCTGTTAAAAAAAATTTAAAACCCCTGTGTACAAATCTCTTTGCACAGGGGAGTGTGGAAAGTAGCAAACAGAAGTAGAAACAAAGGAGAGAGAGGAAAGCAAAAGATGATATCAATTACGGGGCTTACAGACAAGATACTCAAACTGGCCCAAAAGAGTCGATAGGCTTTTGAACACAGCCAGAGGGCAATGGGTAATGAGGGGAAAGGCATGGCTTAGCTCTGAGTAGAAAAGTATCCACTCATCCACTCATGAACGGCAGTGCCAGGTGGTTTCTAGGTGCTGGGACTCAACAGAGAGCAGGAGAAACAAGCACAGGTGTGTTCGGCACAGTCTGGGCCAGGGACACGGGAGGGGGAGGGAACAGGCTTGGAGAAGAGTAGGGGCCCTGCTGGAGAGATGTGCCAAGGACTGGCAAGAGCCTCCCCTCCCGAGCTATCACAGTGGGAGGAAGGAGAAGGCCTGTCCCTCTCTGACGTCCTGCTGCCCTCACATGGACACTCCTCCCGGCAGGCCCCTGGGGCCTCCATCCCCATGGTGGGAGAGCTGTTGCTTTGAGTTCAGCCCAAGAGGCCTGGGGACAGAGAGGGACATGTAGCCTAGAGCCTGGTATAACCATAACTTGTCTCACTAACTTCCCTTAAATCTGCCCTGGGGACCTATTAGCTCTGCTGAGAAAGTGCTGAGGGGAAAGAAAACGGGCCTCCTCTGGCCCAAAACCAGGGCTGGATTAAAGGAGCCAGAAAGCTTAAAACTCCTTCTTTTCTAAGCATTCATCACCTCTAGTCTTGGCTGTCACTATCTTCTCCTCCCCAGCCTGATCAAGGGCTTCCAAGAGCCTCACAACTAGCCCCTGGGGCCTCAAACACCTCTTCAGGCAAAAAGAGACTTGATAATCCCTCTGCTGTTGCTTGCAGTGTATCTCTCAAGCCAGGGACACCCCTGCTGTGATGGAAGCCCACATCCTCCTGCTCTGACCTTCACCATCACCTGATCAATTATTTAGCATATAGTTGCACACAACACTATCTTAGTCAGTTTTGTGCTGCTATAAAGAACACCTGAGGCAGAGTAATTTATAAAGAAAGGAAAAAGGTTTATTTGGCTTATGGTTCTAATATCTGGAAAAAGTTTAAGAGTAGGCACCTGAGAGAACTTCAGGTTGCTCCCCATCATGGCAGAAGCTGAAGGGGATTTGGGTGTGCAGAGACCCCATGGTGAGAGAGGAAGCAAGAGGGGTGGGGTGCCAGGCTCTTTTTTGATAACCAGCTCTCTCAAGAACTAACAGCACGAGAGCTCGCTGGGCAGGGTGGGGGTACATTAATCTGTTCACAAGGGATCCACCCCCACGACCTATACACCTCCCATTAGGCCCACACCTCCAACACTGGGATCAAACCATAGCAAGTACCATTATGCAAATTGTGAAGAGCTAGGTTAAATAAACACAGAATTATAAAATCTCAACACAAAAGACTGTCAAGCAGGACTGGGGATCTGTTCACTGTTGCGATTCCAGGAGGAAAGGGAAAGGCTACCTAGAGAATTTTCACCAGGCCAGGCCCTGTGTTAGATGACTTCCAGACCCTTTCGTCCTCAGATGGCAGATTTTAGAGCTCCCGATGTCCTTTAATACCCCCCATCCACTGCAACAAACAGTACTGCGGCACCTGCATACCCACATGCTAAAAATGAAGTTGGACCCCTACCCCACACCATATACAAAAATGAACTCAAAATGAAGCATGGGCCATGTGCAGTGGCTCACACCTGTAATCCTAACACTCTGGGAGGCCAAAACAGGTGGATTGCTTGAGCTCAGGAGTTTGAGACCACCCTGATCTAGAGTGAGACCCCGTCTATATTTTAAAAAATAGAAAAACTAGCTGGGCATTGTGGCAGTCTAGTTCCGGCTACTTGGGAGGCTGAAGCAAGAGGATCACGGGAACCCAGAAGTTTGAAGTTGCTATGAGCTATGATGCCGTGGCACTCCACCCAGGACAACTCTGTCTCAACAAAAAAAAGAATCCTGGGCCTAAATGTAAGAGCTAAAATTACAAGTCTTAAAAAAAAAAAAAAAAAAGCATAGAAATAACTCTTTGTGGCACAATAAAAGAAAAATTAGATAAACCAGGCTTCATTAAAATAAAAAACTCTTATGCCATCAAGAAAGTAAAACACACAGAATATGAGAAGATACTTGCAAATCACGTATCAACAAGAATACATAAAGAATTTTTACAACTCTAATAATAAAAACAAATACCCAATTTTAAAATGGGTGAAGTATTTACACAGACATTTCTCCAAAGAAAAGATACAAGTGTCAAATAAGTACATTAAAAAATCCTCAACATCATTTACCATCAGGAAAATGCAAATTAAAAACCACAATGAGATACCATTTCACACCCACTAGGGTGGCTCCAAAAAGACAGACAATAACAAGTGCAGACAAGGGTGTGGAGAAATCAGAATAGAATGCTCCATACACTGCTGGTGGGAACATAAGTTGGTACAGCCACTTTGGAAAATTGTTTGTTGGAAACAGAGAGGGCAGGTGCAGTGGCTCATGCCTGTACTCCTAGCACTTTGGGAGGCCAAGGCAGAGGATGTTTGAGACCAGGAGTACAAGACTTCCCTGAGCAAGAGTGAGACTCTATCTCTACAAAAAATAGAAAAACTATTTTCTGTTTTCCACCAGGCATAGTTGTGTGCACCTGTAGTCCCAGCTACTTGGGAACCTGAGGCAAGAGGATCAACTGAGCCCAGGAGTTTGAAGCTGCAGTGAGCTGTGATGATGGCACTCTAGCCCAGGCAACAGAGAAAGGCCCTACCTCATGAATGAATGAATGAGAAAAAGAAAAAGTTAAACATATAATTACCATATGACCCAACAGTTCGATTCTAGGTGTATACCCAAGAGATATGTTAACACGTCCACACAAACCCCCCCCCCCAACACATGAAATGTTCACTGCATTTATTCATATTATAAATATTTGGCATTTTTCATAATAGCCAAAAAACTGAAGCAACTCAAATGCCCATCAAGTAAACAGACAATGAACGGTGGCATACCCATACAATGAAAAAGGAACACAGGACTGGTGTACGCTGTAACATGCATCGACCTCAAAACATACATGATGCTGTGTAAAAGAAGCCAGTTACAAAAGACCCCATACTGTATGATACCATTTATAAGAAATGTCCAAAATAAGCAATTCCACAGAGACAGAACACAGACTAGTGGTTGTCCAGGGCTCGGGGTGGGGGAAATAGGAAATAGGGTTTCTTTGTGGGGTGGTAAAAATGTTCCAGAATTAGACTGTAGTGATGTATATACAGCTCCAAACACACCTAACCACTGCCTTGTACATTAAATAGACATAACAGTTTGTTAGAGTTGGCATAACAAAGTTGCACAAACTGGTGTGCTCAGATGACAGAAATTTATTTCCTCATGATTCTGAAGGCCAGGAGTCCCAGGTGGAGTGCTGGCAGGACCAGTTCCTTCCACTTGCTCTCTCTCTTCTTGGTTTGTAGAGAGCCATCTTCTCCCTTTGTCGTCACCTGGTCTTTCCTTTGTGCTCCCCTGTGTCCTACCCCCTCTTCTTATAAAGGTGGCAGTCACACGGAATTAGGACCCACCTCGATGGGTTAAAGACCCATTAAGGTTAAAGACCTCTTTAAAGACCCTGTCTACAAATACAGTCACACTCTGAAGAATGGGGTTTAGGAAGTCAACACGCAGGCGGGGTGGGGGCACAACTCAGCCCATGACAATGAGCAAACACAGCGAGCATACCTGGGGGCAGAAGTCACAGCTCCTACTCCAAGCCTAGTGTACTTTCTACTATACCCTCCTGTCGCCACAGCCTCTGGGCTCAGAAGTGAAACAGACGATGGCAAAAGTAAGAGAAAATTAAACTTGAAAAATGCCTAAGAACATAGATCATATGCAGTGTGAGTACAAATGGGCTCCACAGCTTGGGGTAGGGGGCGGGAGGCAGACAGCCCAGCCCAAGGAGGCCCTGAAGGGACCTGCACAGTCACAAGCAGAGGGCCTTGAGCAAATCCAGCACGAATTTCACATCTACTACGTGCCAGGCAAGGCAGGAGCACGTTCCTGAGCACAATGTGGTTTACAGAGGGGTTGGCACCTCAGCTAATCCCTGAAGAATGGGCATAACTGCACAAGGGTAGGGCTTTCCAAGCAGAAAGGGCCACATGGCCAAAAGCACAAAGGCAGGTAATTTCCAGCCCTGTTCAGGAGATAGCAAGTTGGTTGATATAGTGGAAGCATAACTTGTATCCTTCATACAAGGAACAGTGGGGACATGAAGTGAAGGCAGGCAGAGGTCAAATTCTGCAGAGCCTGGCATGCCACACACAGAAGCAGAGACATGAGATGAGTGCTAGGGAGCCACTGAAGCTTCTGGAGCAGGAGTGTGGCGTGACCTGAGGGTGCTACGGAAAGGCGGCTGCACAATCAGCAGTCGGGCAGCCACTCAGTAGTTCTCATACAAGGCACTCCTAGGCCAGGGGAGGGTACTGACCAATACAGCCGAGGGGGAAGCTCCAGTGGGACACAGGGAGGCAGGAAGCCCCTGCTTCCAGAGGTGCCCTCAGATTAATCTCAATTAGACAAGGAAAGCAGGAATAGGAGGAAGCTTTCTGCAGGCGCTGAAAAGCCACCAACTCCCAGAGCCTGTGTTGTGATCTGGAGCTGACAGCCCTTCATCTTTTCTGAGTCTTTTTTTCTTTTTTTCTTTTTTTTTTTTAGTAGATAAATGGAGGGGTGGGGAAGGGGAGAAAGACACAATGGAGCTGCTCAGGGAACAAAAGCTCTGGTATACTTTTGCTCATTGTCTTAACCAGAGTGTGCTAATCTCTCAGCACCCTATAATCATATCTGAGGCAGGGACACAGTCCGTGACGAGCAATTCAGGCACAAATGCATCCTCGTTGCCCGTGTGCCTGCGGCCACCCACCTGATCATGGAGGGGAAGGAAGGGTCCTGGGACCTCCAAAGACTGGCAGAGCATAGCCTACAAAGCTGAGGACCATGGTTCAAGTCCTGCTGTCTCCCTTGTGACCTCGAGTGGGACACACGATCTCTCTAGGTCTGTTTCTTAGTCTGCATCAACAGCAACAGCAGCTGCCATGACTTATTCAATGTTGACCGAGTGCCAGGAACTATTTTAGGTTTCCATCTCTTACAAAACACCCTAGGAGGTAAGTATGAGTCTCCCCATTTTACAGATGGAGAAACTGGGATTCAGATGTTAGAGAGATTAGTCAAGGTCATAAAGCTATGTTTGAATCCAGATCTGTCTAGCTTTAAAACCCACATTCTTAAACACACCACACTCCCAAATTAAGTAGAAATAAGAAAAAGGCTCTGCACTCCCTCACCCGCTTGCTAGGAGGTTCCAAACTGAAAAGGTGCTATCCTTATCAATACCGTAGTGACCCTAGGTCAAAATGCAGTGGTCCTCAAGTCGGCTGGACCTTAACTCAGCCAGGGCCCTCAGCCCCGGCCCTGCTCCTGCAGATATCCTTCCCAACTGGCCAGCCAATCTGCCCACCCTGCCCCACCCTGACCTTTTACTTCCTCCTTTCACTGAGAGGATGCTCTCAGTCCCTGGATTCCACTCAACTCTCAGAAGTGAAGCCCGAGTTTCACCGTAATTCTAAACTTCAAGAACCTCCCCCATGAAGAGGTTGGGACACTTCCATCAGCACCCTCCCTCCTGCCCCCAGGTCCCCACCTGCTGCTCCTCACCCCACCCCACCCCTGACGGGGGTTACGTGAGAGCATGTTGATACAGCTATGAATGCAGGGCCTGGCACTGATTTTCTTTACTGTTATTCACATCAGGATCCATGCCCCAGCACCGTGCAGCCTTCTGATTCTTCAATATCATTCTCTCTTCCTCCCAGGGAGTCATCAAATGCCAAAGGTGCACCCAGACACACTCCTAGACGCTGCTGACACAAGCCAGGGAGGATACTGATCTGTTATTAACAGAGGAGAATTTAACCTGACGTTGTCAGTGATCTGAAACCTCCCAGCGGAGAAAAGCTTTGTTTTTTTAATAACCAATAAATAACACAGGGTGTTTATTTCCCTAGTAAGTCATATTTCTTAAAGATCACTAGGCTTGTACGTCATGGCTGTCATTTGGGGAAAGCATAGAGCAACACTGGTGTCTTCGAGTCCTTTCTCCTTCCCGGGGAGTTCAAAGCACTTGAACTCCTCTTTATCCCCTCTAGGGCAATCAGAGAGGAGAGGAGGGGGCCTGGCAACTCCTCCTCCAGTGTGCCTACAATAAATACAGCTAACTGCTCAAGGGGGACAATTGCTTTCTCTGCACAGATGGGAAAATGGAGGAAAGGAAATTTACTTAGCACCCACCTAATCCAATCTTCCCATTTCCAACTCCACACTTCAAATCGTCTCTCACTCAGGGCTTAGCTCTTCCCAAAGGGACTGGAAATGGGAAATGTGGCCTCTTATTCTGGGGAAAACAGGTACAAACACACACTCAAACACCCCTGTCTCCTCACTGTGACAGGAATGGTACGCAGAGAATACCTACTTCAAACATCTCAGTTAGTTCTAATAGCAAAAAGGAGCTGCCTCCCTGATGATTTCCTAAAAACTCAGAACACAACCAAGTGTCCCTGTCCCAAGCATTCTGGAACAGCTTGTCTTCCATCTCACCTGCGTCACCAACCTTGTCATGCTTCACATTGTAATAATGATGCATGTTCGCTTCCTCCCCTGATCCCGTGATTCTTATTCACTTTATCACTTGTCCTTAATTTCCAAAGTGCCCAGCATAACACCTTACCCTTAACAGATAAAGCTTGGGTCATAAACTGGCAGCACTAGACCAAATCCAGTCCACAGACACATTTTGTTAGGTCTGCAATCTGTTTTAAATTTGTTTTTAATTGGTTGCTAATAGCTAAAGAAAGTCAGGAGTTCAAAGTTCTCTTGAAAACTTTTGGAAGCTCTGGCTCGGAGCCTATAGCTCAGTGGCTAGGGCTCCAGCCACATAAAACAAGCTGGCAGGTTCGAACCCAGCCTGGGCCTGGCAAACAACAATGACAACTACAACCAAAAAATAGCTGGGAGTTGTGGCAGGTGCCTGTAGTCCCACCTACTGGGGAGGCTGAGGCAAGAGAATCGCTTAAGGCCAAGAGCTTGAGATTGCTGTGAGCTGCGATGCCACAGCACTCTACCCAGGGTGACATAGTGAGACTCTGCCTCAAAAAAAAAAAAAAAAAGGAAGCTCTTAGGAAAGAGAGTGGAATAGTTTAACCATTACAGACATTGACCTTTGACAAATTCCAGTTGTCTTTGTCCTGGCCAGATAAAGTCTGTGGAGAGCTAAAAAAGTCTCTAGAAAAAGGTCACATTGTGATCATGCGTGAACGCTGGCACCTCTATTCCAGGTGTTGAGTATGAGGGAAGGAGCAGATCACAGCATCACTGCAGGTCCACGAGCGAGGCAGCCCCAGTACTCGGGCCTACAGTCCACACACGGGCGAGGCAGCCCCAGTACTCGGGCCTACAGTCCAGACACACTTAGGACCCAAGCTGCAATTGAATATTTATTTAAAACAATGTATCATGTCTCCCATTTGCACAGAAGCACTAGCTCCTCTTCTGCACAGCCGAACATTTGCACCATGTTCTATGCTGGATTCTGCTACAAAGCAATAAAAATGGGATACTGAGTAAAAAGGAAGAGATGGAGGGTGGGTGTGGCATCGCCAGGTCCACATTTTAGTGTGGTAACAGTCAGCTGTTCCTGCACAGGACAAATGTGCTGAGATGGGGCATGTGGTCTTCAGGTGGTCACAGACCCTAGGCCTACTCGTCTTCATCTTCCCAGTCTGCAGGCTTGCATCAAGTCAACTGAATGGGTGAGCCCAAGGTCATTTCAGACTACTTGCTCCCGGAGAGTGGGAGCTAGGCCTGTTTCTCTTGCTTTGAATAGGGACATAGCGGGTGCGCACTTAGGAATGACTGACTGAGCGAAGCAACAGCACATACTCAGCACCAGGCCAGCAGGCTTCAAAGCCAGACCTCTGAGAAAAATACAGGGTCACCAGCCTTTAAAACAAGGCCTCACCTACCTGACTTCCCAAGGGCAGTTTGTGAGAACAGACTCACACCAAGATCTGAGCTAAACCCCAGGATGCTCTCAGGCACCTGATCTCCAACTTGTATTTAACAACCCAGAGGGGGATCCCCCCATTGCTCTAAGAAAGAACACCGGGCTTCTTGAATTGTCCTAGGGAAATGGTACTAAAGGAGAGACAGATATAAATACAGACATACATATACATATGTTATATTTCAATGTATTCATTCAGTTTCTTGCATTAATTATTTAGATTAAGTTAAAACTGCAAACCAACTAAACGTTCAATAATAGGAAAACTGATAAATACTCAACAATTCCTATGTATCCATTTTGAATATTAAATAAAGCAAATACAATGCAAAATTCTATATGACTACAACTATGTAAACTTAGGTTTGCAAGTTAATGCAGACTGAAGGCATCATGGAAAATGGGAAGTTGTTTTGTCATGGTGGCAGTTTTGTGAGAAGTTTTTTCTCCCTATTCCTTTGATTTGTATTCTTATTATACAGTGTTATTTACACAAAAAGAATTTTTTGTAAATGCCCAGCCACTCCTGACCCTAAAATAAACTAGCACAATCCAAAAACAGATGATGATGACGGGCAGCTCAGACATGTCTGCTCTGCTCAGGAACTTCTGGGAGTCCATGACTGAGGCACAAGGTAAAGGTGCCACCAATCAGTCTGAAGAAAGCACCCCCACCCCGATAGTGCACATGCACGCACACACGCTCCTCAGAGCGCAGACATGGTCCTCGGCCCCCCCATCACGGGCACGTGACCCTCTGCCACTCTGTCATTTCTGCAGTGGTTTCAGCATCCCTGTCTTCTGATGGGGGCGTCAGAGGTGGAAACAGCCAGGCCAGCAGTCTCCCCGAAGACTGTCCTTCACTTATTCTTTTCAGTACACATCTCGTTGTGTCCACTGCTAGGGACTCAGGAACCCAATCTTGGGAAGAGGCTGCTTACCAAGGGAGACAGGGGTGTCAGAAGGACAGAAGGACCGACAAAGGGAGGGGCCAGTGGGAAGTCACATCCTAGCTCACTGTGGCATCAGTCACACCCCGTGAAGGACGCTGGGTGGGCGAGGGCCTGGCGACAACCAGAAGACCTGAGGCACAGCACCCTCGCCAGTGGCCAGGCCAGGAGTGCTGGGCCGTAGCAGAGTCTACAGACTGTCACAGAGGCTGGTGCCTTAGAAAACAGAAAGAAAACCTTCCTTACCTACAGCTTCTAATCTGGTCAGACTCCCCAGGGAGAGATTTCCTGCTGTGGATTCCCCAGGGGACTGTGAGCTGGAGACAGAAAAAAACCTCCTCAGAAAATTGTCTGAGCCAAGCGGCCAAATCACAGCCCAAATCCATCAGGGCCTCCCATTTGCAGGGAAATTTACTTACGCCTGATTGTTGGGCTTTTACTTTTCAATTCCAAAGACTGGCTTAGTTGTCTTTTGTTTTTGTTTTTTCTTTTAAGTGAGAGGGAGAAAGTAAAAAGGCTGAAGGGAAGAAGGAGGAAAGGACGGCAGAGAGACATTTCATCCATCGCTGCCCTATTCCCCACTCTCGTCCATATCTGGGTTTGCGCAGAGGAAGTCCCAGGAACAGGAGCCATGGCCCCAACAAGCAAGGGTGGACAGAGGGCAGCCACGCCGGTCAGGTCATGTGCAGCCTAGTGCCCCGCCAGTTTGTGGCATCTGCCTCAAGGGGAAGTAGAAGGGAAAGGTTGGAGGAGCCAAAAGGGACCAAATGCAAAGGCGGACAGTAGGCAGCTGGCCCCTCCTCCCGTGAGCAGTCCCCACAGGGTTATTGCCAGGCACTTTTTCCTGTGAGAAAAGAATGGGAGGAATGCAGCCCAGCCATTACCCAAATCCACCCTACCGTGGGCTTCGTGCCCAATTACATACAGTGGAGGCAAGCCCTCCGGAGCCTGGAATCAGAAAATCCGCTTAAGAAATTCAAACTGGCAGCCAGAAACCAGCAACATAGGTAATGCAATATGAGGGCCTCCCTTAGAGCCAAATACATACACACATGCAGGCACACATGCACGCACGCTCACACACATGCACACACACGCATGCACACTCACAGGCTCTGCGGGCTTGCACAAGCGACAGTGCACTACAAACCACATGGAGGGAGAGGTGGCCAGAAACACTCCTGGAATTTTATAGCTCTCCAGAGACCTGAGCTCCAGGAAGTGCTAACAATTGCAATCCAATTGTGTCCCTGGCTAGCGAAGCTGGCTGGAGACTGGGACCGGTGCAGAGAGAGGAAGAACTTCATTGGGAAAAAATGTTGACAGAGTCTAATGTTGAACGGAAGGACAAAGGCTTGGATGGAGGTACCTCTCTGAGAAGCAAGGCATTCTGAGTGCTCCAGCAATCTGCATGGGGCTGTCAGGGAGTCAAAGGCAGGCGGGAGTGGGGGCTCCCCAAAGCCAGCACTGGCTGGAGTGGAGAAGCAGCAGCACACACTCTCCTGCAGGGCCTAGAACATGGCACTCCAAAATCAGCCCTGAAGGGGGAATTAACTAGGGCAACCCCTAGCTAGAAGGCTCAGGAAGTATGAAGCCCCAACAAACATGCTGTCCCCACCAAAGAGACCATGTAACACAGTGGAGACTGCATAACACACTGGGGAAGAAAAATTAGCATTCACCGAGCACCTAGCATGGAGAAGCACGTGATATCTCGAATTCTAAGAGCCAGCAGCAAAGTGGGCATCTTAGTCTCATAGTGCAGACAAGAAATCTGCAAATCAGAGAGATTCGCCTCCCCATCACATGGCTAAAACCAAGACTGACGCCAAGCCTGTCTGCCATCTGCAGAGTCAGAGACACCATAGTCCATTTTCCAAAGTAAACCCTCGGCATCCCAGAGCCACATTAAAAAAAATAATGGATGGCCTTAGTCAAGTCCCTTAATCTTTCGGGGGCATCAGTTCCCCCATGTGTGAAAATAAGGGGGTGACTGAGGCACTTGCCAAGGTCCCTTTCCATTCAGACACACACAGAAAGGGTCATAAGCCTGTAACCGGCAGAGGCACTGAAGAGACTAAGGACCCCAAGACACAGCTCTGGCCAAGTTCAACAGCCCCAGGAGTGTCCCACCTTTCATGTCACATTGTAACTGCTGGGGTGTCTGTCTCCCAACTGGACTGTACCCTCCCCAAGAGAAGGATGTTCCACCTAATTCTGCCCAAACCCCTCTACCTAGAGCTGTGACTGGCATACTACAGACATTCATGAAGTGTCTGCTGGCTGAATCAATTAAATCCATGAACAAACTGATTCCTCCTCCAAGTCAGGCAGTTTTCAGAGAAAAGCAGTCATGGGTGGCTGTTCACCATGAGGTATCTCCTCCAAGGCAGGAGAGATGGACCTTCCCAAACTTAACTCAGTATTGACATCATTTGGAAAGCTTTTCAAAACACAGATTTCTGCCCCCATTCCCAGAGTTTCAGATTCAGCAGATCTGGGATAGGGGCCCAGGAGTCTGAATTATTGAAAAGCTCCCCAGATGTCTCTAACTCAAAGCCAGGGCCGGAATCACTGATGGCTATTACTTGGCCAACATCCATTCAGTCGTCCTGCATTGAGACCAGATAAAACTAAGAACAAAAACAAAGTCAGCGCCTCGCTCCTGGGGCCTTTTTACCAAAGGGCTCAAATCAACAACTTTTTACCCTGTGATGCTGCTGCCTGTTGGATCAGACAGGTAGCAGTGCCTGTCCCATTCTGAGGCTGGGGCCTGACCAAGAAATAAAACTACTTCTCTCTTTTCACATTCCCCTTTAGCTCCTGAAGAATGCAAGGCAGTTAGAGCTTTCAAGGACACTGCTAAATTCCAGGAAAAAAGAGAGAACAACGCCAGGTACTTGTTTGGTTGTAGGTGATGCTGAAACCAGGACAGGTATCTTCCTGCCTCCCACCTGAACTCAGAGGACAAAATATCCTTGTCCTTTCATGGCCCACAATCCCCAAGTCCTACCCTCCACACATAAGGTCCCATCAACGTCACACCAGCAAGCCAGAAGGAACAGACCCATCTCCCTATCCTGGAGGTAGGTGAGGGGCCATTCATTTACTCATTCATAAACTTGAGAGCAGAGCTAAGAAGTGCCAAGAACACAGGCAGAATTAGATGGAGATGAAGGAAGAATTTAACGATTCCTAGTCTTTTCAATAAAAGAGAGGTCCTCCCAGAGAAACAAATGCCAAGAGGCTGAAAGCTCAGCACCCTGCACCCCACACTCTCCAGGGAACCAGGAGGCAGCCAACACCCCAGCCCCTCCTTCAGCAATGGGAGACACCTTCTCAGGGCCAGAAGCCAAAGTCACCTTGGCCAGACACACCCGAGAGGGCCCCTCTTCTCCTCAACAACCTCCTCCCACCCAGTCTTGACGTGAATGATGGAGCTGGGACAGCTGCAGCTGTTGGTGGGGGGGAGGTGGACAACAGCTGGACGGAGGGATGGAGGGAGGCCCTCCCCCCGCCTGGGCAGCGTCCCAGCTGGAGCTAGAGAGGAAGGCAAGAGACACAGGTCTCCTCTGTACACTTCTCTTTAAGGAGTGGAATGTGAGTATTCAGCTACACTCTGACCTTGCTCCTACTCCCTCATCTCTCTGGCCCTTCCAGGCAGGCAGGTGTCTCTAAATTCTACAACCAGCAGGGCCACTCTGCAGTGTGGGTGCACGCTCTAGGCCCCACAGCAGGCAGTCCCATGCTGCCATGGTTGTGCTCCCTGCCCACATGCCACACCCCTCTGACCACAATCCCACCCATGTGGGACCGGGGCCCACACCACTGGCCACCCGCAGGCCTTGGATGGTGCAGGAGCAAGCCCAGGATGTTGACCCCCAGAATGAGCTGATGGAAGGCAATGCCTTGACCCAGCCATGTGCACGCCGACCTGAGGGCCCATGTTCTAGGTCTGTCACAGAAATCAAACAGTGACTTGGGAACATGTCTCAGTTTCACTAAAAAGCTTTGCAACTTTGATTTCCTTCCAGTTTCTGGTTTTGTCTAGAAAATTAGGCTGATAATATTTACTTTTCAGGGCAGTTCTTAGAAGTAGAGATGCCATATTCTGGTCCGTGATAGACACCCCAATGTATGACAGGCCTACCCCTGGGGGGCTCCTGGCCTGCCCCAGCTCAAGGTCTATACCTCATCCCTGAGCAGGGAGCACGGCCCCTCTCTGCTGCCCTGTAGCTCCTCCACCTCACACCTGGATTCCAGGCTGTAAAATGAGCAAGCTAGACTAGATGTTTCCTCAGGTCTCCTCCAACTACTACAAAGTCCATCCAGCTTTTCAGCCAGTGGCTCTAGGAGGAAATTGCTGCTCAAAATTCCTTTCCTAGTTCTGCAGTGTCTCCCAGATATAGAAGGCGAGTGAGACTTCCCCCCTCCTTCCCTATCCATACCCCCATCCACACTTCTCCTCTCCTCCTATCCTTACCCTCCACTCTCCCTCCATATGTACCCAAATTAGACTCCCAAGAGCCAGCCCTTTACCTGCCATGCTATGTCCCTCTGCAACACATACATATACACCATTAATCCAGTTTAGTAATTTCTTACCAAGTACTTCACACCAAAGGGGCCTCCCCAGCATGGGGCAATATTGCAATTAAAAACTCTTGATTTAAAACAGTACCATTCAATGTGGCAGCCACTAGCAATATGTGGCCATTTTAATTTAAAAATTAGGACAGGCACAGTGGCTTACACCTATAATTCTAGCACTCTGGGTTTGCTTGAGCTCAGAAGTTTAAGACCAGCCTGAGCAAGAGTGAGACCCCCATCTCTACTAAAAGTAGAAAAACTAGCTGGGCATGGTGGTGGGTGCCTGTAGTCCCAGCTACCCAGGTGGCTAAGGCAAGAGGATTGCTCAAGCCCAAGAGTTTGAGGTTGCTGTGAGTTATGATGCCACGGCACTCTACCCAGGACAACAGTATAAGACTCAGTCTCCAAAAAAAAAGTAAAAATAAAAATAAATTTAAAAATTAAAAATCCAGCTTCTCAGGCATACTAGCTGCATTTGAAATGCTCAATAGTCACATGTAGCTAGTAGCTACTGCACTGGACAGTGCAAAACAGAACGTCTCCATCATCATAGCACTGGCCCATGCTCTCTCTTTCGGGGGAAGGGGAGGAAGCAGGGGCAACGTGAAGAAGGGAGGGGCTGCTTTCCACTGCCTCCATGGAGACGCCACTAGGATTCACACTCCAGCAGGCCCACCAGCCATGTCCCTCAGTGAGGGTCTCCTTGGCCCCAACACGCAGCAGGATGCAGCAGGCAGCTGTCACACTACACTTCATTTTTGGGATGCATGGGACGCCTGCCATTCTCTCCTACCCCTGGGGGGCTCCTGGCCCGCCCCAGCTCAAGGTCTGTACCTCATCCCTGAGCAGGGAGCATGGGCCCTCTCTGCTGCTCAATAGCTCCTCCACCCCACAGCTGGATTCCAGGCTGAAGTGTGACCTGCAGAAGGCTAGGGCTCCCTTGCTTCATAACTCCAAAATGTCTCACTGCAAACCCAGAAGGAAAGGAAGGAAGGAAAAAAGGGAAGAGAGAGCTAGTTTCATTCAAGCACCTACTATATTCAAGGTACCACCAAGGTACTTTCACTTACATTTTCCCATTTGATGTCCAAAAAAATACTATAAGGTAAGTGTGGTTAAACCCATTTTCCAGACAAGGGAACTAAGACTCAGAGAAGGCGAGTGACATTTGCAAGCTAGTAAGTATCACAATCTGAATGCAAACCCAGAAAAGTCTGGTCTCAGACCTTACAGTCTATTACTCCTCTCAGAGGCCAGGGGGTCCACAACAGTAGGCAAAGGAAGAGCAGGCACCACCACACTCCCGCCCAGGAGATGCCCTAAAGATGCAGATGCTGGAGGGTAAAGCCCCTGTGCTTTTCGCATTTCTAGCTTAGAGAGCTCAGACTCCCAGGAAGCTCTCGGTAATGGGGAGGTGGAGAGGGGCCACGGAGACAAAGCAGGTAGAGGAGGATAAGGAGGGAGTAAAACGGAAGACAGTGGGGAATAGAAAGTAAAATCAGGAAGGAAGGCCAGAGTACACATAGGCATTTGAACTTATTCCAAGCATAACCCATTATCTGTGTGTTGTTAGCCTCAATGCCTGTCTTCCTCCACTGGACCTGAGAGCAGTGAAAACCATGACCCTGTCTTGTGTACAGCGTTCCAACATAGTAGGCGTTCAACAAACACCTGCAGGAGCGGGGAAGGGTGAAGAGGCGGACAGGTGGGCAGAATGAAAACCAAAATGTCAGATGACCATAAAGAAAAAAAAGTTCTCCTCTTCTATGCCTTTACATAAGCCACCATCTCTACCCAGTCTTCCCACCCTCAGCTCTCTAAGGGCCCTAAGCCATCCGGGAGAAATTATGCTCCGCCCATGGGCTCCGACTTGAGGCCCAGCACCCTGGGCCTTTCTGCCCCTTTGCCATCACCTATCCTCCTGTCAACCACAAGTCACAAGGCTGGGCTATGGCAGGGCCAAAGAGACCTCAAAGATCTACTGATGCAATCTTCTCATTTTACAGATGACCAGACTGAGGCCCCAGAGGGGAGTGAGCTTGTTGGGGGGCACATAGCTTCAAAGAGAGAAAGATCCTCATGCCTGTGCCCGCAGGAACTTGAAAAGTGCGGCACATAGCCAAGCCCTAGTGTCCTGTGGCTGCGTGCAGGGCCAGGCCAGAGCCCGCAGCCCATCTGTCTCTTGCACCTGCCAAGAGGCCTCCCCTCCCCTGTGCCCATGTTAATAAAACCCGCCACAGGTGATTTCAGAACATCACACCAGGGGGGAGGTTTTGCTGGCCACAGTACCATGCCTTTAATTTCCGATTTCCCAGCCTGACACCCCTCATGGTCTGAGCCCTCTCTGCTCTGAGCCCTGTGTAGTCCTGCATCACCTTGGCTGTGCCAGTCATGCCTTCCCCCAGCCATCTGGACACAAAAACAAGGAGCTAGCAGGACAGGATGCTGCTGGCCAAGAGGACTGCTGGGAAGCTCCGGACACCTGGTCCCTGCCTTCCTGCCCAGGCTGTGTGCACTAGGGAGATGCAGGGTAATACACACGTTTCTCTTTTCCTGGGACTCAGTTTCCCCATGTGTAGCTAGGAATCTCCTGCTGCAAACTCAGCAAGATAAGCACTGAGATGGGTGTTCCTCTGTTCCCAGGCTTACAGAAGGAGAAAATCACAGCAAATCCAAGCTAAGCACCTTCTAGGGACAGCAGGACCCCCGCCCTGGAGGAGCTCTCAGTCAAGCTGGTGCATCAAAACAAGCTCACATAAAAAGGTCGTTTCCCAAACAAGAGCACTGCCAAGTGAACGATACAGAGCAAGGGCTCCATGGACTGGCAAAGTCAGGGAAGACACGACAGGAGAGAGCCTTTAGGCTGGCGCTGGAAGGTGGGCATAAGCTCAGAACTCCGGAGATGAACCCCAAGGCAAGCGTGGGTACTGCATACGGGGTAGGTTGCCGCCATCCCCACCAGAGGACCCCACAGTGCAAGCAGTGTACAAATGTGCCACGCACCAGAGGATACCCAGGGCTGCCGCATTCATGGTGTGCTCATAAGGGTGCAGGGAGCCTCAAGGACACGCTTCATGCGTGAAATCAAGGAAGAACATCTTCTAGGAGGTGCCCTGGAGTGGCAGATGCAAAGAAACAAAGCAAGACAACAGACTTGAAGTTAAATTAAATGCTAAGAAACATAATTTGACAATCAGATTATTTTTGGAACATAAAGGTTTATGGAAAGAGGGAAACAGGAAAAATATCATAAGCAATTGGTTCAAAGTTCAAGTCCTTGGGATCTTAATTCTGCCCAGACGCAAATCTGGCAAGGATAAGACGCTAATGAGACCTCAGCTTTCACTTCAGGTGGGGACAGCCCAGGGAGACAAGAGGATCGTGGGCGATGCTCTCTAAGAACTTCCCCACGTGAGATTCCTCGGGCTGCCAAAACAAACTGCTCCAAGCTGGGTGGCTTAGCCAGTAGGATGTAATTCCTCACAGTTCTGTGGACCCAAAGTCCAAAATCAAGGTGTCCGCAGCACCCCGCTCTCCTACAGGCTGTAGGGGTAGGACCAGCCTTTGCCTATTCCTGCTCCTGGTGGTTGATGGAGATCCCTGGTGGACTCATCACTCCAGTCTCGCCAGTCTCTCCCCCCATCCTCACAGGGTGCTCTCCCTGTGTGTTTCTGGGTCCAAATTTCCCTCTTCTCCAGGGGTCCTCAAACTGCGGCCCGCGGGCCACATGAGGCGGTGTGATTGTATTTGTTCCCGTTTTGTTTTTTTACTTCAAAATAAGATATGTGCAATGTGAATAGAAATTTGTTCATAGTTTGTTTTTTTTTTTAAACTATAGTCCGGCCCTCCAATGGTCTGAGGGACAATGAACTGGCCCCCTGTTTAAAAAGTTTGAGGACGCCTGCTCTTCTCATGAGGATAGCAGTCATCAGATTAAGGCTCACCTGATGCAACCTTAACCCATCTTAATTTGATCATATCTGCAAAGATCTGGAAGAAATTGAGGCTAACAACACAAAGATCTATTTTCAAATAAGATCACATTTACAGGCTCCGAACGGACATGAACTTTAGGAATAAACCCAGTAAATGCACTTACTGTCAAAAGACGCCCTTGGAGTCCGAGATGTCCCTGCTGTGGGAAAGAGACATTACACCAGGCACTGAGAGTCCCAAGTCCTAGCTCCAAACCCACTTCTGACTGGCAAGGCCACCTCGGCCAGATCCCCAACCCTCTCAGTGACCCTGACTTCCGTGAGGGGATGATTGGACTTGATTTGCCAGGCTCCTCTCACCTCCAAAACTACTTAATTAAAAACAAATAAAAGTCAGTACAAACACACGATCTTTAAGATACAAACACAATAGAAACAGAAGTAAATATGGATGTGTGCGTACGCATGAGTTGGCACATGTATCCTTCCTAACTTGGTTCTCAGAGAGGACTCAGAAGCAATGAGCACACCAGCACCCAGATCCTGGTTTCTAAACTCCATTCTCCAGCACACCCGGCACCCAGATCCTGGTTCTAAACTCCATCCTCCAGCACACCCGGCACCCAGATCCTGGTATAAAAACTCCATCCTCCAGCACACCCGGCACCCAGATGCTCATGTCTAAACTCCATCCTCCAGCACACCCAGCACCCAGATCCTGGTTTCTAAACTCCATCCTCCAGCACACCCGGCACCCAGATCCTGGTTTCTAAACTCCATCCTCAAGCACAACCTGCACCCATATGAACTAGTGTAAATTCAATACTGCGCGACTCCCGGCTCAGGGATGC
>CAUYPK010137950.1:0-25899 GCA_963574355.1 Loris lydekkerianus
ATACCACAAGACTATGAGGAAAGGACCAAGGAAGGGGAAGGGAGGGGGGAGGTTTGGGTGGAGGGAGGGTGATGGGTTGGGCCACATCTATGGTGCATATTTTTATCTATAATAATAAAAAAAAAAAAAAAAAAAAAAAAAGAAGGGCCTAACCAAAAAGAGTCTCACTCTGTCACCCCAAGTACAGATGGGCCCCTGGGCCAAAAAAGAGAAACACTCCAAATCATTCACTTACACAGGATAAATCTAACTCTGCCTAGGTGGGAACTGAGAGGCTCTTTGTTACCAGTACTTATTAAAGATCTCCACACCTACTTGTCTCACAATTACTACAATAATCAAGTTTGTAAAGTATGCTTCATCTCTCTCTCTCTCCACACGCATACACACACACACACACACACACACACGTATGTACTTGTCCAAGAAAGACTACTGAAGTAATTAAAGATTCTGAAAAGCTTATGTACATTCCACTATCACATAAGATTCAAGAAGGGAGAAGTTATAGGGCCCGGTGTGGTGGCTCACACCTGTAATCCTACCACCCTGGGAGGCCAAGGTAGGTGGATAGCCTGAGCTCAGAAGTTTGAGACCAGCTTGAGTAAGAGTGAGACCCCCATCTCTAATAGGAAAAAAAAAAAAAAAAAGAAGTTTTATCTATTTTTTCACCACTGCACCCCCACCCTTCCAACATATTGCCTACCAGAGAAAGCGCTCAGCAAAGGTTTTTTGACTGAATTATGAATGATGCTTTAAAATTTAAAACCAAGTATGTCACTAATGTAATTATTGCTAGGCTGCAAAATTAATTTACTTTTAATAATCATAGATTACTAGGGTAGGCACTGTGAATCACACCTGTAAACCCAGAACTTTGGCAGGTAGAGGCTGTAGGATTGCCTGAGACCAGGAATTTTGAGAGTAGACTAGGCAACAGTGAGACCCCAACAAAAAATAGAAAAATTAGTAGTGCTGTGCTCCTATAGTTCCAGCTTCTTGGGAGGCTGAAGACAGGAAGATTTTTTTTTTTTTGGAGACAGAGTCTCACTCTGTCACCCTGAGTAGATGCCACAGTATCATAGCTCACAGCAACTTCAAACTCTTGGGCTCAGGTAATCCTCCTGCCTCTACCTCCCAAGTAGCTGGGACTATAAGCACCTGCCACAATGCTAGTTATTCTATATTTTTAGAGATGGGGTCTTGCTCTTGCTCAGACTGGTCTCGAACTCCTGAGCTCAAGCAATCCACCCTCCTGAGCCCCCCAAAGTGCTAGGATTACAGGCCTGAACCACCAGGCCAGGCTGGCAGGAGGATCATTGATCAGGCCACTGCACTGTAGCCAGGAAAAAGAGGGAGACCCTAAATTGAAAAATAAACAAACAAAAAAATCATAGATAACTAAAGTAGCAGGGACCCTCCTAAGTCCTAAATTATCTAGTTAATACCATAGGCTTTAAGAACAGCCCCTTACAGCTATCAGATGTAGATGAGCCTCACTCTTATGTCTTATCCCCTGATAATCTTATCCAGTGTACACTAATCTTTGTGAAAGTTGATTAGACGGGATAGGTTGTTCCTGTTACACCAAACTAACAGAGTCAATGGGGTAGAGGGAAAAAAAGCACTCAGAGCACAAAGTACCAGCTCCAAGAATAGCATTTTCCACAAGTGCAGCTGCTGCTGCAGCCTACTGCAGCCCTAAGAACAGTTCTACCTAGCAGCTGCCGAAATAACCGCCATGACTCTCAAACCAGTTTTACCTACAGCCCTCTCTCACTGGTCAGAGGGGGCCAGCTCCTGAAAAAACTTCCAGTAAGCTTTCTTTCCAAACAATACCCTAACATTTCTCTTTCTAATGAAATCCTCAAACTTCTCTTTGTTCTTTCAACATACCAAAGACCACCCTGGTCTGTGTAAATGCCCTGCTTTGAGATTCTGGGATTCCCACATACAAATAACACTTAATTTAGAGATTCATCTCTGTATTTATTTTGACTTCAACAACTTTTGTGAGAAAGATGACCTCAGACAAACTCTAATTTTCCACTGTTTACCAGAAGTGTTTCAGATACGGTGTCTCCTCAGTGGGAGTTTTATGTTTATATAAAAGACAGAAGGGGTGGGGGAGAAGGAAAGAGAGAGAGAAAGAGAGAGGGAGAGAGAGAGAAAGGAAGGAATTGATATTCATAATGCATAGTACCAGGCATACCTAGTAATAAATATGAATAGACTAAAATGGTTGTGTTGTTAGACATCTTTTCCATGTAAGACATCTATTCTTGTACCTGTTGCCTTACTCAGCCTGTGAACATGAATGCCACATTATTCCAGTTTTTAGATCATTATTTCAGTTCATCTCACTTACCAATAGGTAGTTAGCCAATGTAGAAAACCAAAACAGGCAACGGCATACCAGCACATCAAAGGTATATAAAACTGAGCACAGACCAAGGGCAAATGCTATTTGATGATACTGTTTTATGATCAAGAGGATATGTCACTGTCTACAAGGTTAGTCTTAGTGAAAAACAGAAAATTTTATATTAAATTATTTGTATATGTTGAAAATGAAGACTCACAGAGCAGGAGGAGCCCTTAAAAGACACTACACAGACCACCTGCTGCATAATGGAACCACCCTCAAACACTACCAGAAGATTGGAAATATACAAAGAAGACCTCTTAGCATCCCAAGAGAATCTAAAAATACCTTTTATTTTTATTTTAGTCTTTAAGCATGGTAATAAGTAAGTAGTCTCATTTATATCAGATTTTCTTTATTTTGGAAAACTCCCAGTTTAAGTCTCTTTCCCCACTATAGAAGACAAAACCTACATTCCCAGCCTCCCTTGCAGCTAGACGGCACATGGTAGAAAGTATAAGTCAAAGCTCCAACCTCCAGGGTGAGGCTGGGCACCAACTAGCTCTGTGACCTGGATGCTTCAGTTCTTCCTTCTGGGAACTAGCTTCCCTGTTAGTAATATGCATGAAGAGTGAGGGCCAGGGGCTTTGCTAGATGATAATTTCCTGCAAATTCTGACATGCTATGATTCTATACTGGAGAACAGCCACATCCTTAACACAGGACCTAGCAGCAAATGTCATCTGTCATATAAGTTGAAAATCTCTACTTTCAATTCCTTTCAAATCTCCATTCTCAACATCATGTGAGAATGGTGATTAAGCACACTGAACCCAAATTTGGCAGGTACCACTATCTGTAATGGTTGATGAAGAGCCCAGAGGAATTTCTACTTTATCCAACCAGAGCAAGTAAAGAGAAGCTAGGTCAGGGATACCTCCAGTGTTTCTTGGCCCAAATGCAGTAACTTGTGCATGGCTACTGGTACTGCCACTCTACTCTTGGCTCACCATAGCCCATCACCTGCCCACCAGTCCACCACCAGCCTTGGGTAGAGTGCAAAACTGAACTAAGCAGTAGCCATCAAAGCTTTTACTGTGTGACAATATAAAAAGGGAAGTGATAAGGGCAGAGCCTGTGGCTCAAAGGAGTAGGGTGCCAGCCCCATATGCCAGCTCTGGCCAAAAACTGCAAAAAAAAAAAAAGGGAGGGGGGAGTGAGAAATATCATTGTGGTGAGAAATATCATGTAAATTGACCATCAAAAGAACAAAATTGCCCAAAGAAGTTCATCAATGCATTTATTCAGCCAATATTTACTGAGAGGCTTGATGAGTTCTATAAAGCATACCTTGCACACTGTACTAGCATGTTCCTACTGTATGCCAGGCACATTTTAAACCACTGTGCTAGTGAGAGCCAGGTTCAGACCCAGAAAAAAAAGATCACCTCAACAAGCCTTGGGTTGTTGTCTATCTCAGAGTTTTTTTGGGGGGGAGGGGTAGGAAAAAATATTAAAGCGCTAAAGCATCTGACTACTTGTCCCCAACAAACATTAATTATTATTATCTCTGCTTCAGAGGAACTAGGGAAGGCCGAATATTAGTAAATGTATATTTCTTCATTAAGAGAAGAAAGGAGCAATTTAAATTATTGGCAAAATCATCTCTCTAACCACAAAGTCTTTTCTTTCTCCCTCCTTCTCTTTTTATTTTATTGGCAGGAAAATTAACGTTGTAGGGCCAGGGTCTTGCATGTCTGGTATCCAGAAGATGCTGGTTGAGACTGCCAAATAATTTCTCACAAGGACAGAACTTTGACCCTCTGTGAAACACTCTTCCCCAGGCTGCAGGAGGGCACATTGCAGAGGTCAAGCTGCCAAATCCCAAAGATGTCCATCTTGCCCCCTCCAATCTGTGCCTACGATTCTGAAAAATTTTATAGCTCTGTTCTTCAAAAACAAAAAAAAAGAAGTATGCATATTCTAAACCTAAATAGATATATAACTAGCTTTAAAAATATGCAAAATCTCAATTTATGAATGAATGATAAATGAATGATTAGAGGTAGAATGACTTGTTTCACAACATACTTCTTTGCTCTAGAGGAGGCTTCACTTTTTCAGAGCAAGTACACCTTGTGAATTTAAAATAGAACTCAGAGGATGTCATCCTGACCGACATATGACTTTTCAGGACATATCCTTACCCAGGGTATATGTTAGAAAGCTTGGCTAGGAACAGGGGAAAATCCTAACCCCGTGTGTAGACTATTCAGTACACATATGTACTGACCCACTCTTAGAATTCTGCAATGCCACAGTTTTGTGTTGTGTACAAGAAACGGTGACTCAAATACTCTAATTACCACCCAGCTTACTGCAAGGCACCTAGAAGACACTGAAAGTTTAAGTACACTCAAGAAACATCCTAATACTTTATCCTCTCTAAACACTTTTCTTCAGTGAGACTCAGGGTGATCTCACAACATTTGGAATATATCACTACAGTGAAACGCACAGCTGTAACACCAAACAAACATGAAAGTATGGTACCACGAGGCCCTGAACCTCCTGGGAGAGAACTTACAGACCAAGAACCAAAATATCCCACCATTAACTGTAAGTAATCTGTAGTGTAAAGCTGCCAGAGGAAGACACTGGGTCAGGTGTTGATGGACCAGGAGTCAAGTCTGGGTCATATCACAGTCTAATTCACAATACACTCCAAGTCACTTCTCGGAGCTTTGGTTTCCTCCCCTGCAAGACTGAGAGAGCACTTTGTAAGTAAGACGGCACAACACAAGTTTAAGGGAGCTGGTCTTGTTATCTCAGATACAGAGACCCAAGCTAGGTGAGAGCATGGCAAAGCTTTTGTCTCAAACATCTCTGCTTTAAAATTCTCTTGCTCCAATATGCCACATTCAAATGTGGCAATCACAAAGAAAAGCTGCCTGAGATGCCCTGGGGGTTCACCTGGAGAGAGGCACCACTACCATGAGATCTGCTAATAGGGAAAAAGAGACTATTCAGGGACCCTGGCGAAGCCTTTTTTCTTACCTGTGATGCAGGGTAAATCATGCCCTTCAAGCATTTGCTTCTATAACCAATCTCTACAACCACTCTGTTAAATGGGAGAGACAAGTAATGTTTTCCAGATAGGAAACAGGTAAATCCCTCCACCAGGTCTATGAGGGTGGTAAGAGTTATAATCTTAAAAAATTCCTGGGTTTCTGAGCTCTCCTCACACAGGTGTGTGTAACCTATAAAACAAAAGTGCTATCTGGAAGGCCCACCCATAACTCCCTGCCCCGTTCCTTATCTTCTCAACATTCCCAGTCTTTCCCAGCTGTCTCTATCTCTGCCACTCACACAATGTCTTTCTGTAGCAGGAATTAAAACAGACTGTGACTCTGTATGCCCAGGACTGAGCTCAAGGCTTGGCAAACAGTAAGCACTCTATAAATATTAGTTATTGTGTTTCTTTTTTACAGCCCAATAAAGCCATTTGCTGACTCACCAAAAAAAAAAAAAAAAAAAAGTGAGATCTCTTTCTGCCAGCCCTTGACAGGGGCCTTCTTTCTTTTTTAGACTGTCCCACATCTAAATAGAACTTTCCAGAGGGTAAAGGCCATGTTGTAGGCTTTCTTTAATAAATCCTAAAGCACCTGGAGAGAACTAGACACAGAGCAGGCATTCCGAGGGATTCTTTAAGGAGAAGACTGTTCCTCAAAAGATCTAGACAGATATTTCTCCAAAGCATATGTAAAAACAGCTGATGAAAATATTAAAAGATATTCAATATCATTAGTCACTGAGGAAATGCAAGTCTAAACCACAATGAGATATGACTTCCCATCCACTAGAATGGCTGTGATAAAAAGACAGACAATAGCAAGTGTTGCTGAGGATACAGAGAAGTTGGAATTCTCATACCTTGCTGCTGGCTGGATATGTAAAATGGTGCAGTCCCTTTGGAAAACAGTTTGATAGTTCCTCAAAGCTACACACAGAGTTAACAAAAGACCCATCAGTTATTCTCCTAGGTATTTACCCAAGAGAATTATGAAAATATATCCATGATGGCTCAGCACTTGTAGCTCAGAGCAGCTAGGGCACCAGCCACATATATTGGAGCCTGGCGGGTTTGAACCCAGCCCTGGGCTGCCAAACAACAACAACTACAACCAAAAAATAGCCAGGCATTGTGGTAGGTGCCTGTAGTCCCAGCTACTTGGGAGGGCGAAGTAAGAGAACTGCTTAAGTCCAAGACTTTGAGCATCACAGCTCACAGCACTCTACCGAGGGCGACATAATGAGACCCTGTCTAAAAAATAAAAGAGTACTGCACACATGTTACAACTTAGATGTTGAAAAAATTAAGAAACAACATAAAAAAAATTATTCTACTTACATGAAATGCCACAAACAGGCAAATCTGTAGAGACAAAAAGCAGATTAGTGGTGGCCACATTTTGGGAGCAGGATATGGAGTGTGACTTGTAAAGGGTATGGGATATCTTTCAGAGATAATAAAAATGTTCTATGAGTAGTGGTCATGGTTGTACAACTTTATGAATACATAAAAAATTACTGAATTAAACATTTAACAATGATGAATTTCAGTATCAAGATAGAATGTGAATCATATTTCAATAAATCTATTGAAAAACAAACCAAACAAAAAAAGACTATCTTGGAGCAATGGTTCTCAAACTTGAGCATGTAGCAGTGACCTGGACAACATATTAAAACACAGACCACCAGAGCCCACCCCTTCAGTTTCTGATTCAGTAGGTCTGGGTTAGGGTCCAGAATTAAAAGCTCTAACCCGTCCTCTGTACTGAATGTCCTGCCAGCTTACAGCAGGGCTTCTATTGAATTTAATGCCTGTGAGAGACAACATGATGTACTGCAAGATTCCTGTCCAATGAGACTTACTGCCTGGCTGCTAGGTATGCTGTTAGCACAGAGTTTAAAACCCTAGCCATTTCTGCCATGGGATAAGTCTGAATGCCATTCTAGCTCTGCAGCTCCTCATTTGGTTAGTGACAACTGCCATCCCTATATTAGTTGGGCCTATATTACAACTTGACTTTTCCCCTTCCCTACCTATCCTTGTTCCTTCTTCCTCCTTCCCATAGGTTTTGATCCTAAGGACACTTCTTTATGAATAGTCTGGTCGCTTACCCTGTCATAATGCATGTGAAAAATCTAGGGAACTTGATAAAATAGATCTAAAGTTCAGCACTTCTAACAAACTCCTAGGTGATGCCAATGCTGTTAATTTGTGGTTCATACTTTGAGTAGCAAGGGCCTAGATGACCTTGAAGTAGTCCTCTTATTCCATTATGAAAAGACTCTATGAACAATCCATCAGGTCAAGTGCAAAAGGAGAACGACATCACATTTAATAGGTCATAAAAAGGTACTGATTTTACTCTGTGGTTGAGATCCAGGGCACCGAACTGGGTTACAGGTGAGTGTGCTCAACATAGGCCTTTCAAGTACTTCCTAGCTAATCCCCTTGGACAGGGGCCAAGACCAACTTGAGTGTTGCTTTATCTGTGCTCTATTGTTATAGTATGGCTTCAGGGAGTTACTTGGGAAGAAGTGAGTAATTTGCGTTGTGCAACCAGCAGACAAGTGGTGACTAATACCCACTATACAGCCTGTTCAGGGAACCTAAAAATGAGTGGGAAGGAAGATGAAAAGAGAAGAATCAGGGTGGCCACCATCTTTTCCAGTGCTTCTCCCCTCAGATAGTGCATTCTATGAGATGATAGCCCTGCTTGTCTCTTGTTTTCAAGTTGGGTCATTTGAGTAAGAGTCTGGAAATTTGTTTTTGACCTGAGTCTGTTCCTAACGTATCGAGAGCCCTATAACTTATCTCTCAGTTTTTCTATCTGTTCAGGCTGGTTTAGATAAATACATAGGTGACAGACACATAGCAGGTTATAAAAAGAAAAAAGAATTTGGAGTCAAATCTTAAAGATTGTTACCATATAAGGAAACTTTCATACCATCCTACGGAACACCCACTTAACAGAAAGAAAATCTTGGTGTAGGCCGAACCCCAGGGTTAGCCTAGGGTTGAGTTTCTGAGAGGACAGCAACACTTAACCCTCTTTGTAACATCATCCCTCTATTGTAATAATTAATGGGTGCGGGAAGGACTGTGGATCCTTAGGAAAAAAGGGGCAATGTGAAGTTGTGATCTTTAATAATTCTCATGAAAAGTTAAGAAACCTGGCAATTTGTTATTCTTGAGTTTTATAAGTATCAAATTTCCATTCGTGTTGTATGTTCAAGCATCTGCCCATTGTATAATCTGATGAAAAATCAAAGGAGTGTATCTAGTATGTCTTGGGCAGAACACAAATGAAAAAGGAGCAGCCACCCAATAAAGCAAGCCTGTGTCAAGAAGTTACGGTTCTGAGCAGACACAATTTTCTACAGTTTTGCTAGATTTTCCTGGTAGTAATGATAAAATGGGGCTGGTAGAGAAAGGAAAAATCAGAGTGTGTTAAGTCTTTACAACTCTGGACCGTAGCACTGGCATAGTGTCAAATCACTTCCATGTTCTGTACTTAAGAACCTGCAAAGCACCTGGAAGGGCTGATACTAGAGACCGCAAACAATCCTCCATACTTGCTTTTCTCTCATTAACAAAGTGGATTTATGAATAAGTTCCCAAAGGGCTTCCCAAACTTGAAAACCCAGGTAGTATTAAAAATGCATTGCCCTATCAATGCCACTTGCTGTCTATTCCGGAGACAAGGGCAATTTTACTGGTCCTCCATGAGCCCACTTGTGATATGCAAGCGCTCCAGAGGAGGTAGTTAGTCCCTGATCATCCTGCTGAAAATCTAGCCCTTGATTTTCACAAGGTCTTTTATTGTGTAAGCAAGAAAAATAAGTCAAGGTACAGAGTGACATAAATATTATTATTTCAAGTGCTAATTATCTACCAGTGTATTTTAAGCCTACTGATTTCCAAACCTGCTGGAGCTTCTTATGGAAATAAACACATTCATCCCAATGTAGGGTTAAAAGGATTCCCAGAAACCTACACCAAAAATATAAGTAAATTATCCTCTGAGCAGGGATTTCTCTCCAGTTTCACTGCTTCCCACAAGGGGAACAATTTCTTGAGAACATAATAGTAAAGGAAACAATCACCACGAAAGAGGAAAATAACATCTTTATAATTACAGATTAGTTCCCAAACAAATTGCACACCTACACACTCACTCTGCTGAGGCTAAATAACTTTGGTGGAGTCTGCCCATCCCCTTCAGCTACCAACATTTCTAGCTTAACAGCTCAATCATGAGATTTTTGATTCAGAAATCCCAGACGGCAGAAACACTCTCAAATGACCACTCATTTCATTCTTAGGGAATGTGGAAAACACAAGTTATAGAAAGTACAAATCGGGGTTAATACCACTGCAGGGAAGAGCTGAGCTTTGCTGTCTTTGAAACAGCCCAATTTCAGCGTGCCAGCTCCAGAGATTACCTAATAATTTGTAAACCATTCAGATTTTCTCCAAGAGGGATTAGTATCTGAAAGAACTTGGTTGGCCCAAGCGGGCACATCCCTTTATTAGGAATCAGGAATTCATCTACGTTTGCATTCCTTGAGGAAGGCAACCACCTTTATTTCAACTCACTGGTTACTTATCCATTAAATGGGTTTCTTAACCATCATACTGGTTATTTAATTCCTACCCCATGGCTCCCCCAAGAAATAAAAAGTGCACTATAATTACATAAACTCTTAATTAAACTGAAGAATTCAGTGTTGCCATTACCCGTCAGTAATTCCACTCAATTAGGACAATAGACTTCCATTTATTACTGAACTCCTAATTGCTACTCATTTTCCTGGTTAGTAATTGCCAATCCTATCAGAAAATGTGCTTAAAGAAAATTCTGCCATGAAATTATATTTCTCTCCATCACAAGAAAGGTGGAATCAGAGAAAGAGAGTCCTTACGTGTTCAGGAGTTGGGTCCTTTTCTCCAGCCCCAGGCGACTCCAGGCTCTGGATTTTAAAGGCTGAGGTGCCCTGGGGTTGGTTACTGGTGCTGTGATGATCCACGGGAGACTTACCCACAAAGGAAAGGCGTATCCAGGAAGCCAGAGGAATCCCAAAGCCAAAGCCTAGCTGAAGAAGACGCAAAAACAAAACCACCCGACACTATCTCCAGATTTCCAGAAGACGAAGTTCAGCCTCCAGGAAAGGCGCATTTTAGGTCCCGAGGCTTACGTCCACGGCAAGGGGCAGGTTCGGAATTTGCAGCGTCTCGGCCAACAGAGAAAAGAGGAGGTCCGAGGTTGCGAGTGGCGCAGCTCCCGGCCCGGTCTGGTTTCCGAGGCGGGTTCGCGGGCACCGGCAGGCGCCCAGCCCACTGAGGTCGCAGCGCCCCAGGAAACGGAATGCACGTCGCCTCTGGACGCCCGCGCGGCCCCGCACCCGAGGCTCAGCGAGTCCCAGCAGCCGGCTCCGGGTAGCGGCCGGGCAACGACCAGGCGCGAACTCTACTCGCGCCCCGCGGCCGCCCCGGCCACCGAGCAGCGCGCCGCCCGCCCCCGGCCCGCCCCGGCCCGCCGAGCCCCCTGGCCCACCGAGCTCCTCATGACCGTCTTCCTAATTAGCCCAGAAGCCGGCAGTCCGCAGGCCAGCAAAGACACCCGCGGTGGGGAAACTTGGCAATTTATTCCCGGGCCCCGGGGAGGTCACCCGCAGTGCACTAGCGGATTGGCTACGGCGGCGGCAGAAGGCGCAGGCAGAGCGCACCGCTCTCGCTCCGCCATCGGGCCAGAGGGACAGGTAGGGCACCTAGAAGCCGCCCCAAGCGGCCCGCTGCGAGCTGCAGTGTGCCAGGGGGCTGTGCGTGCCGCCCCACCCATCCGGATTGGGTGGCTCTGCTGTTTGGGTTTCTAGACGTCACTCTCCCTATTCGAGCCTTCCCGTTGACAGTGGGCTCAAGCCTTACAGCCAGATGCCGTTCTGAATGAAGTCTTTACTCCAACTCTACCTTACAGAGGAAGAAACTGAAGTGGAAAGGATGAAGTGGCTTGTGAAGGTGAGTGGGTGGAAAAGCCAGACCTGGGCGTCAGGCCGCCTCACTGTCTGAGGAGCACCTGGCTGCCCTCTGGGGCTGCCTTCCTCACCAAGAGCTCCAGCCGCAGGGGCCATACAGTACACTGAAAACCGTGCAACACCGTGTGCATGCATTTAGGTCAGTCCAGTCCACAACCTGAGGGCAGTAAATCAGAGGGCATTATGTCTCCATCCTATACAGTAAGAAACTGAGGCTCAGAATAGTCCAGAAACCTTCTGGACCCCTGAACTAGTCAGTGATGACGTGGCCATGCAAACTCAAGCTTCCAATTCCTGAGCTTTTAGCCACAATACTTCAAGGCTCCTTGACCAAGGAGGTGTGTTGAAGAAGAGGAATACCTGGAGGAGTCAGCCAGAGACAAGTGGCTGAAGATGATACTCTTCGGTAAATACTACCAAGTCCCTAATGGAAGCTGCTTCAATGCCAGTTTTACACATCCTGCCCACAAAGCAGCTAGTAATAATTTTCATTGCCCAGTCCACTATAGTGATTCTGATCACATTTACCCCCACATCCCCCTCCCACTCCACTCGCTGTGTCTATTCTGGCCCTAGCAGCCTCTACTCCAAAAGGGTTGTTTGTTTTTTTCTGCAATTTTCAGCCAGGGCTGGGTTTGAACCCGCCACCTCTGGCATATGGGGCTGGCGCCCTACCACTTTGAGCCACAGGTGCCACCCTCAGAAAGGGAAGAAACTGTCAAAGCGAGGAGAGAAGCAGCAAGCTGAGAGTAGTAGCCTTTGGGCTGAGGACCTGAGAGCTGCTAACACTCTCTCTGGCTCAAAAGTCTACGTTGTCTTATGTTTGGAACTTGAATATGCAGAGCTCACTCAGCGTGAACCATCCTGTGCTGTTGCTTTCTTCAGCAGGGAACTGAGCCTGCTAAACAGTACTATTATATCCTGGGTTCTCAAAATATAACCTCTCAACAAGCATCACCCAGAAACTTATTAGAAATGCATATTATTGGGCTCAACCTGGCATCTACTGAATCAGAAACTCTAAAGGTAGATCCAGCGATCTGTGTTTTAATGGCCTCTCCAGATGATTCTGGCTTACACTCAAATTTGAGAACCACTGCTCTAAAAAGCTATTTCTTGACGGTCAATTGAGGGGGTGGAACAAAGGCCAGGGTCAGAGTGGGCAATCCTACACCGTGCATCAATAAGTATGCCCCTTCAGCCATCGTCAGAACCCCTCTAGAAAGGATTCTGAAAGGAAGAACAGAGCTGGGGGGAGGGATTCCTTCTTCTTTCTAATTTTTGGCATCACTGGCCAGACTACATCCTTCTGTCATCTCAATCTTAGTGGGCACAGAATTGCCTGTGCCAGGCCCTGCAGTCCACATTGCTTACCACCTGGGGATAATAATGTTCTGTGGTGTTCTACAATGCTGTGCTGGTCCTGCTGGCCTCTGTGCTGAAGCCTTCTGCTTAGGAACCAGGGGCTCTGCCATCTCTATGGCAGTGGTTCTCAACCTTCCTAATGCTGCGGCCCTTTAATATAGTTCCTGTGGGTCATGACCCGCAGGTTGAGAACTGCTGTTCTATAGGATCATTCTCACCAGCTGGGAGCTGGTTGGTTGTTACTGTTGAAAGATTGTTAATAGCTTGAGGGAAGCAAGTCCCTGCACTAGGGTACTCACCTTGGTGGCACTGGACCAGCAGTCCAACCCCACCGAGGGGACTCAGCTTTCCATCCACTCAATGGGAAGAATAGTCCCTCACTTGCTTTCCTGGTTGTTGTGGTGGGATCCAAATAACAGTTTGCTCTGGGAGGGAAATTAAACCATTACTGAGAATATATGGGCTTGTTAACTCTTTATAATCTCAATTAATTAAGAGATGCGCAGTGAATGGTCTCTGATTCCACAGTTGCCAGACTAGGATCTGGACTTGATACCAATGGTAAGGCAGGTCCCTTGGCCTGGAACAACACTGAAATACAGGTCTTCTGTTGTGCCTGCTCTCCCAAAGTGGGGGAGACAGCAGACTGAGGACTGAGGGGAGGGAAATGGGGTGATGTCTCCATCTTAGTCCCCAGTCTTTATGTGGCTGAGGGAGTGGGCAGAGCATGGAATCAAAGCTCCTTGATTTTTAAAATGCTATGTTCTCATTTATTAAAACATGGTTTAAAAGAAAAGAGAGTATTACCAACTTAGGTTATTGAGTGCTTACTACATGCCAGGAGGGGTTAATGTAAGTGTTTGTGTGTGTTAATGCCTCAAAATAGCCCTATGAGGTATTATAGATACTATTATCATCCCTGTTCTATGATGAGAAAATGGAATTATAAAATGCCAAATTACTTGTTCAAAGTCACACAACTAGCCAGGGGAGAGCCAGTTGGCATAGCTGGGTTCAAACCCATGTGTTCTGGCTCCAGAACTTGAGTCCCTAAACATAACACTGTACTTCTCATAACAAAAGTACCATATATACTCGAGTATAAGCCAAGTTTTTTTCCAGCACAAAATTTGTGCTGAAAAACCCGAACTCGGCACAAATTTTGTGCCGGAAAAAACTCGGCTTATACTCGAGTATATACGGTAAGAGGTAAAAAGAGAATTTGAAGCTTTCTGTGCTGTGCCATACTAAAAATCACCAAATACATAAAATATTACATATGTGAATGGCAAATGTCAATTTTTTTCTTAATATCTATTGAATTTTCTGAATTTTCACAATAAGAATATGTCACAATTATAACCAGCATAATGTTTTATTATTATTTTTATGGACTGCCATCTCTGTTGAGGGTCCTGCTATGAGGCAAACCTTGAACCTCCTGGGAAGCCTACAGGTCTTGAGAGTGATGCCAGCTGCCGTACTAGCCAAACTGAGGCACGGTAGGCCATGCACTCAGCAGCTAGGCCAAGGTGAGAGAAGAGAGACCAGCAAATAGCCCTGAAGACTGTGGGGCTACAAAGTGTACTGTAGGATGGGGGGAATATGATAAAGGTATGGGGCATTTTAAGAAGACAGTGCGTAAACTGTTGCCAGGAACCAAAGCTTCCTTTGAAAGGGGGTGAGGGGTAGTGCGGGTTCTTAGAACTTTATTTTTTATCTCCAGCAAAGGCAGACAGTATGGACTACAGACCAAAAGCTTCTAAATGGGCAACCACAAATTGGGTCTGTTCACTGGCACAAGGCCACATTCAAGTGCACCTAATCTTACTCATTTGCCTTGGAATTTTTACCAATCTGGGGCGGGGGTGGCCAAGGCAAGTATTAGCAGCCTTTCTTCCTGATCCACATCCTAGTCACACACAGTGAAAGGCAGGCCAGGAGTAGAAGCAACATCTTCTGTCTTAGCTCAGTGCTCTTTTGCCACCTAATGTCGCCAATCTAGGAAAACTTGTACATCTGGTTGAGGAAATGTTATCTACAACTTCCTTTAACCAAGTTAAATAAAAATAATTTAGCAGGCAATCTACTCATTAGAAGTGTTATGAGCATCAAATGAGATGTTTTTAAACTCATAGAGCTCTCACAGAAAAGCTAAGTAAGTAAATGAGGAAATGACATGGTAAAGGCGGTTATTTGCTTACTGGGAAAGTTTTCCATTTACAATGACACATATTTTTGTTGCAACTGGGAAATCTGTTATGTTTTGTTGACAACTCAGAAACTACATTCCTACCACATCACTGGGAGATTTCCTTGCCCAAGGAGAGAATACTTTCATGTATTGAGTCACCAGGGCTTTTAGTGTATTTATGATTTAACAGAAGTTTCTTTTCAGTCATAAAAATATAAAATTATGATGACTGGCTCAAAGGTCTGGAGAGACGAGCTTGAGAAAAGGAAATTACTTTAACTAGTGCAACAATGCTACCCTTCTCTTCAAAACAAATCCTCATAGCAGCTTCAACCAGTACTGTGTATCTAAAGGGTTCCTAAAATAAAGGAACAGTATGCCCCAGACAAGTTCTGACAACCTTTAGGGAGGCAGGGGAGCTCCGAGGCCTACTCAGTCACTAGCCCCCTGCCCTGGCAAATCACGTCAACCTCTCTTGCTTCTGGTTTCTTGAATCAATGAAGGGCTCCACTCCTCCCTGCAGGTTGTGAGGACTAAGTGAGGTCCCCCATGCAGTCATCAAAAGGTGCAAATTGCCCTCTAGCTAGAGGTTGTCAGTATTTCTTTGGGGGCAGCGTTCCCTTATTTTAGGGACACTTATTCATATACACAAATGTAAAGACAAGTCCCTTGCCACTGGTCTATGAGGTCACTATTAACCTGAATGAAGTTGTGTGACCAGGTTTTGTACGTAGTTTTGACACCTCCTAAATTGCTGTGGCCAGTCAGGCTTTGTTTCTGCAGATTGCTCTCAGCCCTTTTTGGAAGAGAAAAATCTTTTTGTGCTTTGTTTGAGGGAATGGTGGGAATGTTCTGATGGGGAGCAGCAGAGGAGGAAGCTAGAGCAGAGAGGATGATTTTGAGAGAGGCTTCGTCAGGTAGGCCTGAGAACGACCTTCACCCTTCACACCCTGAGTCCCCCTACAGCTTGGAGTGATGCGTTCAGAAACTGTAACAGAAGTGAAGAGAAACTACCAGTTATACCCCCATCATTTTCTAGGTCATTTTTTCCCCATGGGGTTTCGCATATAAAAGGGCTGCTTTTGATTCCTCTCCCTGTTAGCCTGAGTTGCTCCTTGCTTCTTACCACGCACTCTTATGAAGCAAGAAGAAGAGGAAAATCCATCCTGCAGCCCCACACTCCTTGTGGCTGGAAGGAGCAATTGCTCAGCAGGGCCTGCTTGAAAGGCTACTGTTCCACTACCACCAGGGAAGCCAGCACCAGGGAAGGGCCCCCACTGTGTGAGTGGCCGCCTTTTTAGGATTGCTGCCTGTGTAGGAAATGCTCTGAAGGGATTTTGGAGGACATGGAGTGTCCAACAAATGTTTCAAAGTAGATGCTTCACTTTTAGTGAACATAAGCTTTGTAACCCCTGATACATAGATTGGAGTCTGAATTTGCTTAGATCTCAGAATGGAAGGGTTTCTAAAGAAAAACTCCAGAAATACCTGAATTCAGATGTAAAAAAAAATGTGTGAGAATCAAGAACAAAGCCAGTGAAAGCAGAGGGAGTGAATAACCTTTCATTTCAAGCTGCTTTCCCCACTAGAGACAGTCATGATCTGTGCAGCACTATTTGATGCAAATGTCTCTCAGAAAAGAGCCAGTGGATAATAGATGAAAAGATTATCTGTGACATTATGAAAAATGAAAGTTTAAAAACGGCTACAAGTCCCATAAAAAAAAAAAAAAAAAAAATCCTAAACTTTATTCAGTCTTGTTGAAAGGCAATAGCAGAACTGTGTTTTGTTCAGCCCCTGGGGTCCCTGCCTCTTCTACCATTGTTCTAATGCCTTCCACCAGCTCATCAGTTTTCAAAAATCTTTCCTGCTGGTTTCTCTTTGCTGGAAACATAAGGTCCAAGAAGCTATCACAGCCCTGTTTCTTTTTCCGAACTTGACTCTGATGCTGGAAATTCAAGTGCTACAGCTCCTGCCCCTTTCTCTCCCTTCTCCGTTGTCCCCCTCTGTGCAAAACCACCGGCTACACACTTGATTTAACAGATGAATTACAGATTTGAGGCATGGGTTTCCAGGGCAGGAAAGAGTCTGATTTTTGTCCAGGTCTCTCTTGATTGGCTCAGCATGGAAGTCTTTCATTTAATGGGCCAGGTCCTGCTGAGAACACCTCTGCTGGCACCACACAGATTTCTTTCTGTGGTAGAGAGAAGAGCAGAGATCCGAAAGAGAGATTTTCCATCTTCCAGATTTCTGGTGTACTCACTATGTATCATTCCTTTTAAACAGAGCATCACAAGTGTAACCCAAGACTCTGGGAAACATTTTATTCATTTGAACTGTCATATTTGATCTCAAAGTTGGCCGAGGTGTTGAAGAACCTATTTGAACACCTAGATCATGAAAATGTTCCTTTGTCTCCCACCCAAGGAGGTGACAGCATGGTGCGGCAGATCAGTGTGAAGGTCTGGAGAGGGACTATGTGGTTCAAATTCCAGCTCTGCCACCTGCTAGCTGGGCTGACCTTGAGCAAGTTTCAATGTCTGAATTTCTCCATTTGCAAAATGAATAGAATAGTATTATTTGACTGAACTATATATAACTGTTAATATCTGACTGTTTTGACACGCAAAGGTGGCAGTTTCATATGGCTAATCCTAATACCTAGCTTAAAAGGTGATTACAAGGATAAAAAGGCAGAAAGCCGTATGAAGTGCTGTACCAAAGTTCTGGGACACAGTATGTGCTCGATAAAGGTTAGCTATTGCTGTTATTGTCAAGAGGCTTATAGTAATCCCTTGCTGTATACATATCACTGTAGTAGATGCCCCAAAATCAAATACTCAAATCAGTCACCTATTTGGCAAGGACCACCTGCCCAGAAGATGCAGCACTAACAAACACTGTAAAGGGTAAGTAAACTGGCACTCAATCCGAACTCTATGTCCTCATTAATCCCTCTTTTGTCTTATTTGCTCTGGAAAAATCGCTTCTCATGTAGAATGCTCCCTTCCATCCTAGGGCCATTTTACCCATTCCTGGTTGCTTTCTTAAGCCAGTTGCTTTGACTGGAATTAAACTTATAACTACTCAAATAGAGATTCCAAAAATGTACTTGAAAATATACATCAACCATCAAGATGCAAGAAGAATGGGGAAAAGGCTCTTTAGGTCTGCTTTCTTTGCTTAGAATCACAGTCTTCTAGAAGTACTGAGGTCAGGATTAGATGCAGTTATAGTGTTTGCAGGAAAGCTATGACAAGTGTAGTCTCCTGTGCAGAAGTAAAGCTTCCTCAAGATTCACATGTTCCAGGAGTATTCCCTCAGATTTCAACAATGCTGCCTGGGCTCTGCAGAACATTCTCCAAGGGATGCTAAGGAGTCATCTGTGGGCCTCCCGCCCAAGTCTCTGGCTACTTACTAGAAGGCTTTCCCTAAGACTTTTCTCTGTGCCTCTCTTCTCTATCTACTGCTAGTGATGGAAAGAAAGGATCTGAGTTATTGTAATGGTGGGAGAAGGATATAGAGGAATTATGAAAATGTATAGACAAGTGCTGATTTCAAGGACAGAAATAGTAAATGTCAACCGGGAAACTGAATGTGACTGAACAGCAGGGTCCATGGAGGCAAATCTACCCAGAATGCAAACATGCAGCTACCTTTCCCACACCACATTCTAGGATGCAACCCTTAGTTTTGAGTACTTCTAAAAACATCAATGCATTGGGCAGGCATCCTATGCCAAGTCACACCACTCCCCTTCCTGGAGCCCTGTGTATCAGTGCTCCCCGAGAAGCAAAATGCAGAGCTTCATCCATGTGCCCAATCACATCATTTCTTTTGCAGTTTTTGGCCAGGGCTGGGTTTGAATCTGCCACCTCCAGCATAGGGGGCTGGCGCCCTACTCCTTTGAGCCACCAGCGCCACCCTCCAATCACATCATTTCTAATAGCAATTCTTGAGATGCCTGACCCTAAATATAATCCCCTCTTCACTACCACCCCCCCATAACCCTCCCCACATACATTGTTATACTTTAATAATATCATTCCCTAATGGCCTAATCATAAGTATCCTGGAAGCCTGTTTGCTTCTTTTTAAATGATTAAGTACTTCTGGACTACAGAAAAAAAAAGGCTAATATGATAATATATGTCAGGAAAACCTATAGAGCCAACCATTCAGATCAAGAAATTGTATGTCAGATATTTCCACAGGGCAAACACTATCACCTGACAAATTCGCTATTTATCATTCATGCACAGTATGGTATTTATACCTTTGCTGTATGTATACATAAATATAAACATTATATAGTATACCATAGGTTTTGTTTGGTATGTATCCTTCTGCAACTTTTAAGCAAGAGATTCTGATCATTGACTAGATTGTGGGTGGTAGCTAGGGATTTTAAAATTCTGTGTTTTAATTTGGGATTAAAATAAACTAATCTCAAATCTAATCATACCACATCTAATTCAAACTAGGATACTTTTTAAGAGTGGAGATATCCACAGTTAAAAACTACAGCAGGCATAATTTGGGGCTGTCTGAGGCAAACCAGGACATCTGGTCATCTTGTTGATGTCACATGAGTTCCTGCTTTAATGTATGTGATTAGTTTGACCAAGTAGAAGCCTTTTGCATCACAGTATCTGATAGGCCTCTCAGAATGAGTCCATTCATTTGTGCCTCTTTTAGCAGAAAATCATTAAGGACAGCCTCGGTTTCCTGGTTAGGAAAATGGGGACATTTGGAAGAGGGAAAGAGGAGGAGAATATAGCTTTAGCCACACTCGCTCAGTTGCTGCTCTGTCACAGGCCTGTAGGGTAGAGTGGTCAGAATATTACAAAACACCAGCAGCCCCATGGAAAGCCACAGCACCCCCCAGAGGACTAGACCATCCTTCCTGTGTGTCAGTCCAGGTGTCTCCACATCAGGGCAGGGTCAGATTGCCCCCTACAGGGCCCCCAAAAGCTGACTGGTCTGGGATCTCCATTGCTTTTCCACAGGGCATCTTAATTAGCCTGTTTCTATGGAAATGAGCTTATTGCTAATCAGGTTTTCTCTTAGCTCCCAACCGGATACTGAAGCACCCCTCAGATTTGAAATAGTGCTGAATTAGATGCTTGCTAAGTAAGTAAATAGAAGCCACAAAGAGTATCTGAGGAATCAGGAAGTTTGGTTTCCCTTTGAAATTAAAAAAAAAAAAAAAAAAATCAGAGCCTGAGCTTACTGGACACCTTGAAAAGCAGGGTGTGGAGTTATAGTGAGAACATGTGTGCTCTTGGCTAGGCTAGGCCAGGATTACACCCTGCACAGAAACCTTTGCATCAGAGCATTTGAAATGACGACAGAGCCATGGAAACACTGAAGTTTTCCATCGCTGCCATAGCATGAAACCTTTGCTTGATTTTGCCTAAAAGGACCTGGGACTCTTACTTGCTCTCCCTTCTTCAAGGCTCAGAAACCTGCAGCAGGGGACCACCACTTGCAGGGTGCTGTGGGCCTACACGAAACGTGCCTGTCTCTACTGTCTCCAAGCCTAGCTCTGGTCCACTGTCTGCTTTGGCTGCAGCGTCAGCATGCCACCCAAGATGCCTTCTGCATTCTATCTCTGTATTTAGGCATTAAGATGCACAGCCATTTTATCAAGGGTTGTTCCCCCTCCCAAATTGCATTTGACCAGTTTCATTTCTGCCTGAAATTAAAACACAGAACTTATAAATCCCAAGCTGTCACAGTGTGAATGAAACCCTAGAAATAAATCCAGTCTAATGACAGAGCGATCCAGAGACCTCAGTGGGAAACAAGATACTTTGTTTAATAATTATCAGCCTGCTTTCAGGGCCTGTCTGCCAAAGCAGTGGTGTCAGAAGCTGCAGAGAGAAGAATTTTTCCTCCAGATTTCACCCTGGGAAAGACTGAAGCCATTTAAAACCAGACTGGATGCTTTTGATTTACATTTCTGATATTAAATGCAGAGCGGCTGTCTGCATTTATGCTACAGGGCATTACTTCAGTGCGAAGAAACAGGGTGGTGGCAGAGATCCAGTTTACTAATGAACAAGCTTATCTGGAGGAAAACAGCTTTTCACACCGTCACAAACAATGAACACCTCTCAGATAACAAATTCAACGGCAAAAATATACCATTGTACATGTCACAGTCCCGTAATTTAATGGAGGCACTTGCAGCATTAGCGGTTTACATTAATTTTTAAAATTAATTTTGTTTGGCCCACAGGGAAAATATTTTTGTTTTTGTTTCTGATATCCTGCAGCTCATTAACACTGCTTACTGCAGCTCTATAAGACTATCCATAATCGTCCAGTTGGTAGCCAGAGGCCATTTTTAAAAGAAGAAAGCTGGAAGAGGGGCAGAAAGCAGGCTTTTCTGTTGCTTCCACAAAGAAAGGCTCACTGGGCTGGACAAAGCTGCAAGGCAGCCGTGCAGGTGCGTGTGGGGGCCCACAGGGACCTGAACCATGGGGTACAAGCTTTGGCTAGAGGGCAGCTTTGGATGGGCCAAATGGGCTCCTTCTTCTATCAGTCACCATCCCTCCCCTGCAAAGAAGCAGGTCCCAAAGCTGAAAACTCTCAGAATTACCTAGGCAATTTTGGTAAAAATATAGATTACTAAATCCCACCTCACACCCATCAATCACTCCTCTGCTTCCCACCCCTCCCATGAAAGGGTTAACTACTGGCTATCTAGAAAACAAGCCCTCTCTCCCTCTGCCTGGGGCAGGGAGATCAGGGAATTCACTGCTAATCACTGCGGTTGTGATTTCTGATTTCAACTGGCAGCAAAGAGAATTGAACTGGAGTCCCCCGAGAGCAGTCAGCTCCACAAGGCAGACCTGGAGCTTGTTAGGCTGTGGTGCTGCCATGCGATTATCAATTTTAAATTAATCTCTCCAGTCTCTTTAAAGTGGTTGCTAAAAATATAATCTCTGGGATATCTTACCATAAGACTTAACTAAAGGGAAAAATTTGGATAATAATTAAGTGCTTCCCTCCATCTAAACTTCCTGTAAAATAATTCTGGAGAGTTGGCTAATCCACTGGCAGCAGGAAGGCCAAACAGGGGCAGTCTCAAGGTCTGAGTGAGCTGGTTTATAAGTTACACACTTTCTCTAAATAAAACTTAAACAGGCAATATGTGTTTGGACAAAAGGTTAAAGATACAGAACTATACTGTATTAAAACAAATCCTCCCCTATTTTTAAACCAAAGAAGTTTGGGAGGGAAGGCCAAAAAAAATTGTCTAGACATACTTTTGCTAAGCTCTTGAGGGAGTCATTACAAACTGACTTTATAGGGACATAATCTAGGTTATATATACAACACTTTTTTTTTTTTTTAAAGGCAGAAACATGGTGGGACAATATGAACAAAAGTGAAAGGAGGTCTTATTTGCAAGAAAGGGGGTCTCTGTGGAAACCTCCCTGGCCCTGCAGAATACTCAAGTCAAAAGCAGACATTTTCTAAAAGCTACTCAGGAGAATGAAGAAGGAAACTAACAGCAATTCATTAACAAAACGTACCAATTCTACCCACACTCAGCAATTTTCTGCCAAATGAAACGATGCTTGTGTACCTGGAATTCTGTGAAGTGGTAGGTCCCAAGCTTCCCCAGAGAGGAAACAACTATGGTATTTTTCCTTTCCTTTCCCTGAACTTCCTGTTTCTTTGGCAACATGGTGGGAAGGCTGGATAACTTAACGCCCAGAGCTCTGAACAAATACAGGTACTTTCTGTGCAGCCCTGAGTCTGAGAATGCAAGTGCCCAGAGGACCCAGGGGCCCAGCGGCCCAGCAGGAACCACACTGCAGGGCTTAGCAGGAAACCTGGGGATGCTTTGTGTACTCAGTTTGATAAGGAAGAAAGGAAGGGCTGGGGAGAAGGGAGAGAAAGGGGATGGAGGAAAGAAGGCAGACCTGAAAATGGCTGTGAAGATGGCCTTGCATGAGCTTTCAGAGAACCACACTGTGCCTTCTTTTCAAGATAACGATAAAATTACATTAATTCTATAATTTCCTTTCTTTGGTAAGAGCAAAACATAAAATAATTCATTACCAACTAGATGTATGACCTTGAAAAAGGTACTTAACATCTCTAGAAAAAAAAAAGTAAGGCAAGCTCTAAAATTCTGATTTCATTATTCAGGGTTGGGGGGGCATAAAAAACCTTGCTATATCACAGGCCAATTTTGGCCCCATATTTGACCAAGGAACAAAATATTAGAATGGAGAATTGTAAAACAGATACATTTTCACTGTATGAACAATATAAAATGTAGGAACTTTAAAAAGTTAATCATACCATATAAAAAAATGCCTGAATGGTGACGACATAAAAGTCTCTTTTACACTTTTGTTATTTGTGGAAGGTTCCCTGAAGCTTTGGTGAATGAAAGTATGGCTCACTGGGGACCAGGGTTTCTGTTAAGGCTGAGGTTAGGTAGGAGAAGGGGGTCGGGATGCTGAAAGTACATGTGGTGGGTAATAAACTGAGTGTTTTTAATGATGACTTATGCATATTTACTCCCTGCTACAACCCAATCTTTTTTTGGGGGGGTTACAGATTCTACTTGAAAATTTGACGAAAGCTTCTTCTGAGGCAAATGTAAAGGACACAAATAAACAAAATTTAAATTCATTCTCGAGGACTCTGGAGCCCCTTTAAGCTTATTGGCAGATCCTATACTATCTATTAATCACAACATAAAACCCCCTGTTCTAGACCTAGGCACTGGAACATCTATTTCTTCTTCCATTTGCCTTGAAGGCTTGTAGTGCTCCCATTTTCTCAGGAAAAAAACTTATTTTTTAATTTAAAAATAACATGTCTCTCCCTGCACACCCACGCAATTCTGCAGGGAGTCTGGTATAAGTCTCGGCTGGAGAGCAAAAGGTTGGCAGACCTACAACTGTAGCCCTGATGGCCTTAGCATCTCCATCTTCACAGGCACATCCTGAGACTTAATTCAGACCCTTTTTTCATAGGAGAGAATTCCTATCAGAAAATAAATCCATCTCCTCCTTTGCCTTCTTTCTAACCTCCTTCATCCACCCTTTTGACCTGCCTTTCTTCCTGAAGAACTAATAGGAAATGTGTACCTGGCAAAAGGGAGAAAGGTCAGGAAGCCCCCTCTTGTCAGTGATGCTGGGGCACACACAGCTGCCCCATTCAGCTGGCAGCCCAGCTATTACTGCTCAGGGCACATCTGTATAGCTTAAAGTCAGTACGAAGCCACACTGGCTTTTAGCCCCGAAGCTCCACAGTTTCAGGGTTGCAAGAATGGAACTGTTAAGTACATCTACTCTAATCAGCATTGGCCTACTGGATGATAAAAGATGGAAAGTTGCTTTGAGACTTAATGCATTTTAGAGAAGTGTGATTTTTACCAAGTTGGAGCTGGTAATTTTCGAAGACACCGTGTGGTAGATACTTAAGCCACTGAAATGTTTCTCAGGAGCTTGCATCCTGATCCTGAAGACATCTTAGTCTGCCAACTAACACAATCACCTTCACAGCAGCCTGCTTTTCAGAGTAGTTGGTCATCCTCTTTCATGTTCCTGCTTCTTCCAGGCTGATTATGAATCACGTTTGAAGTGGAAAGAAATGGTGGCTTAGGGGCAGTTCTCCTGTAGTTCTCACTCCAGCCAATCTCCCAACTAAATGGGTTCCAAAACCTCTCTCTTCAAGAAAGTGACAAATGAGGCACTAAATCAGAGGAATTGTGAATTCAATCACTTAGCCTGAATGGAGAGAGCCCTGTAAGATGGATTCCATCACATTAAATAGCTTGACTCATGTCAGGAGAAAGCAGTGTACAAATCCTGGAAGAAAAGCTTGAAAAATGATTTATTAATTGTACCTACTCTGTCCTAGGGTAGGTTTGAAACTCATGTCTGCAACATTTAAACATATAATGGAATATTCCATCAGTAAATATGTGAACAAGACTGCTAACCTGATTTCTGATGAACCAAAGCAAAGAAGAAACAGGATAGCACCAATTTTTTAATAGCAAATTAATTGCTTTGGGAAAAGAATACCATTGTTTCAGAGAAAAAAAAATTCCTTAAGAGCCAAACTGTTTATCTCAATTTCATCTGGATTATTATTTTAAATGATTGATATTTGTTAAGGTGACATTTCTCAGCATTGCATATTGAGATAGTAAAGGTGCCTTCTATTTTACAAAATCAAATTAGGCAAAAATGGAGATTCCTTCCATTTTACTTAAAAGGAAGAGAATACAACTTGGAGGAGTCTTACACATGTTGGTGTGGCTTTGGCTAGCAACATCCTTTACCAATAAAGTACCCAGGAGAAATAACTTATTAAAGAGAATGTCTCAATAAAATAGAGTTTAAGAAATCCTGATAATATTGCTAAGTATAGATAAGAACAATATGGGTAGGTCTGAGTACAGAACAGGTCTCGATTCTTAGTTGGATCAGAAAATGGGAAAAAGAATAAAGAGGCCAGATTCTAGGTTCTGTATTTTATTTTATAATAAATTTAGTGGAAAATCTAGAAGCATAATTTGTCAGTGCTCTAGTTTATTTTATTTTTTTTTCTAAGACAGGGTCTCACTTTGTAACCCAGGCTAAAGTATGGTGGTATGATTATAGCTCACTGCAACCCTGAACTCCTGGGTGCAAGTGATTCTCAGCCTCTCAAGTAGCTAGGGATACAGGCACCACCATGCCCAGCTATTTTCTTTCTTCTTCTTCTTCTTTTTTTTTTTTTTTTTTTTTTTTTTTTAGAGATATTGTCTCGATATTTGTTCCCTGGTTGGTCTTGTTTTTATAGCCAAAATTGATCCTCCCATGGCCTAAAAACTTTTATATTT